>OX235273.1:136324427-136591446 GCA_944472155.2 Trichobilharzia szidati | reverse complement strand
TCATATCATTTATAGGCACAATGTATTCTTTCTTCCTTTTCCTTTTATCTCTCACTTTTTTCTGTTATGTACTGCTTTGTTTCTTTCTCCCTTACAAACTCTATTTAAAACATTCTTCTTCGTTGTTTAACACTCTGTATATCTCGACCGTTTTGTTACCACTTACGTCAGTAAATATTCTAGTATCTACTTTTCTAACACCTTCAAACACTGTTCAATTTTTGGCTTTCCTACCGGCCTGCGAATATGTTGTTGTCAAAACTAATTGAGATTACCCTTAAGCTATGTAGAATTTTACTTATTGGTAATGTACTAACTGGATGCAATACTGTAGTAAAATGCTGAGAATTACATTTTATATCACAAGTACTGTTTGGGCATAAAGCAAATTATTATTATTATTAAGATATTGTGAAAAATGCATTAAAATGAGATCAAGATCCAATTCTTGTTCACACTGCTGAAGGTAACGCATCTGTCGAAGTCAGTCGATTCTTATTTGCAAAATATATCTTGAGACGTACATGAGTGTGTCACTTTACCGATTGACATATTTGGTTTTTGTGAGAAAGTTGATAACTACTCACACAGTTTGACATTTTTGATCACATCTATACTCATTTACATACGTGACACACACAGAGTAAAACTCACCACTAGTATCGCTTCAATACTTGAGTTACATAGCAACATTCATATCTCTACTCCAATTCAATTTCATATTCCATTCTCACGCCACTCTCCGATAATCAAATGTTTGGTACAACTTAGTAATCATATCAGTTAAGTGTTTGGTTCGTACAACCGCATAAATGACACAGTTCCCCTACACACATTCGTCAGTCTAGAAAAGTACAACTTCATATATGTTTGCGTCTTGGTGACTTTGATTGGAATATGAAGCGGGAGCCCATGCACTTGTCGATCTATCTATCACCCCAAACTGTCATAATTTTCAATAACTTTCTATTTGTTATATCCTGTTACCTAGAATCGACTGAACAATATTTCTTTATTTGACGCATTTGCTTTTTCAGGCACTCAAGAATGGTATTATTATGGTATGTGCTTTCCTTCCATATCTTGTCTACATGAAAGAAAATTTGTAGTTCTGATTCCGTTGACTCGGAAATTGATTTCTTAAAAGCTACACTCACCGAAAACAGTTACCCTAACCGATTTATTGACAGCAACATGAAAGACAAGCAGTCTAAATTGGTCACCGACACAGTTCCGAAAAGAAAACCTTATTCATGAAGTTGGAATTCAAAGGTGATCAAGCTCCAGATATGCTCAAAAATCGTCTCCCTAAATCAGTCAGTAAGACGTTCTATGCAGCAAAATTACATATGACGTTCACTAGCCGCAAGTTGTTCTCTACCTCTATAAATGATAAGCTCCCCGTCTGGCCGCCTCCATGTGCATCTAACAGTTCACCTGCTCTTGTGGAGCAAGGTAAATTGGCCGTAGTCAGAGGACGCTTTCCACACGGATACAAGAACATATTCTAGCTGCATGGTTTTACAAGGGAGAAAGGAAGTGTGTGCGAAGCTCTATTCTGGAACACCTGATCGACTTCTGTCACTCTGTCAACCCTGACCTTGATTTTAAGATCATATATAGAATCCGTGCTAACTTTCCGCGTTTTCTTCGTTACGGACTTATAAACACAGCTGAGGCCTTGGCAATTCATGACCTAAAGCCAGACCTTTGTGTACAGAAGAAGTATGTGCAATCCCTACTTCTGCCTTGGCCGTAGAGGGATAGACATTCACTTATTTTGTTTATTTAGTTATTCTATGTACTCTTTCCTTATTACTACGATTGTTATCAATATTATTAATATTCTCACTCTGAATCTTTTCCCCTTGACCCAATTGACATTTTAAACCCAAAATTAATAATTTTTATATTTTTATTTTTACAATATTGAATTCTATCTTTTCAAATTTCACATCATATTATGTAACATCTTATACTCGTCTACTAATTCTATAATGATGTACCCCCTTCCAAAATCCATACACCTTATGTATTATTCTATATATGACATTAATTATTTTGCCACTTGACATTAAACTATGATTATAATCACAAATATTTTAATTACATTTCATACTATTATTATTATTTCATGTATTCACACCTTTGACCTAATTCCGTCACCGGATATAATTTTTATAAAAACCATATATATACGATTGTACAGGTTGATAATAAATTCGTTGAAAAAAGTCTCTACCACCGCTGAATATTGTGTTCTAAGTGAAGACTCACGATAAATCTGAAAAGTTGCCAACAAATATTGTTGGGGATGGTGAGTCAGATGGATTGATTTATTGCTACTCAGTTTTGCGTCAGTCACCTCATCATTTGCTCAGTAATGTGGCGTTCATGCGATAGAAACGCAAACAATCATGACTGAAGTGCAACACAAAATGACAGCAGTAATATTGATGGTGATTTTAATATGATCAACAGAAGTGCAGCAGATATACTTTGATCGATTCGAGGGAAATGACTACCACATTTCAGCAGTGTGATTCTTTTGCAGGTGTGTGTGGCATATATGTGTGGGAGAAGATACCAAGTGTTTCCACCTGCAAATACGGATTCGTTCACTCGGATCACTTATGTTTATGACAGTGAAATGAGCATTGAATAATTGACAATGAGACTGAGGAATCCAGTTGCACACATGTCGCTACACCTCAGTCCAGTTTTAACTGTCAATCCCACCGTATTACGGGATAAAAGCACTTGAATAAACTAGAGAATTTGTAAATGTGACACATTTGAGTGTGCATAAGTGACTGTTGGACGTATCATTTGCAAACGGAAGTTCACATTTAGTGATCCGTTAGTCACGAGTCCATGCATTCTAAGCTGAGGCGTTCTAAACTGGAAAAATATTGGTTTGGTGGGTGAACAGTTAAAATTTGCAATTACTGTTCAAGTTTGGGGTTGCGCTGTGAGCTAACGAACATTTCTAGTACCATTGGTCTTCATCTCGCTTAACTAGATACCACTGCTCTCAGAAATCCTCACTTATTTCGCGAAGGAGTAAACACTGATTCAGATGAGATGAGATTGCGTTTGCTTCTGTCAGTTGATGAAGTAAATCTATTCAGTTAACGCCTATCCGCACTGTTCTGCATTTTTCATCGTCACTGTGTTCTTTGTTTCGATTTCACTATCATATAATATCAAGTGTGGTGGACTGAGTGTTGGAGCGAATGAGAAGGGAAGTATGCTGATCAAGTCTGGTTATTGTTTCACAGAATTCAATATGTTGAAGCCAATTTCAGAGTAGTTGGCAACGAAGAAGGGATCTTGACAGGTCAGCACGTTTGTTTACTCTCTCTCACACATAAGAGCTTATCTCCCTTCAGGTTTTCTACTCTGTTCTTTGGATTTGATTCCATGGATTCAATTGTACAGAATCACTTTTCGTGTATTTCAGCTGTTAGGGAGTCAACGAATACAATACTTCTTAGTTGGTTGTTTGAAAAATGACTAATTCTTCTCAGGTTTACATCTGTAGTTTGATGACTTACTGAAATTAAACCATTTTTTCCATGTATTCGACAGGTTTTTACTTATTTGAATGAGGTCATTTTGGCGAATATTTAATTGATAGGCAGACTGCTTTTCATTTCGTTTATGTGATTATTATTATTGTTTCCTTTAATTCCTAGAGGAACATAGGGCTTCAGCCGTGCATCTCCATTGCGTTCGGTTCTCTGCTAGTCTTCACCTGGCTCCAAGTTTGTTCACACGTTTTCATCTCCTCTTCACATGACCTCCTCCAAGTCACCCACCCTCGCACTGACGACCAAATCGCAGCTTCCCTTTCGGGTTCCGCTCGAGCAATGGCTTGTCTAGTTATGTCACTTGATGGTTTCCTCAGAGTATGGCCAATCCATCTCCATTTCCTCCTGCTCATTTGTTTCACAATCGCTTCCTGGTTGGTTCGCTCATTGCCAGAGATCTCTGTTGCTGATCTTTTCTGGCCGGCCATCTGATCTTGAGTATTGAGCGAAGACAACTGTTAATGAAGGTCTGTAGTTTTTTGGAGATGCTCTTTATGAGGCGCACAGTTTCTGATCCGTATAATATCACTGACCTCACATTGGAGTTGAAAATCCGGATCTTATTTTTGATGGTGAGTGCTGTTGACCTCCACACAGACTTGAGAGTAGTGAAAGCTTGTCTTGCTTTTGCGATTCTTGCTTTGATATCCTCGTCAGTTCCGCCTGTATTTGGAACGATGCCTCCCAGGTAGGTAAAAGAGGTTGATTCTTTTAGGTTCCTCCCATTTATGCTGATCGTTGTCTGTTGTTGTTGTTGCTGTTGGTGGTGTTGACCATGTATCTTCATCACCTCCGTTTTCTCTATGTTCACCTGAAGACCAATCTCCTCTGGATGCTTCTTCTGCCACCTTGTTGCTTTTTGCTTGCATATCTTCCAGTTTGTGGGAAATGAGACAAATATAATCGGTGAAGTCCAGATCCTCCTGGCTTTTTGTGTGAGTCCATTTTATGCTTGTTTCCTCATTACTCGCTGTTTGTTGCATTATCCAGTCTACTTCAATCAGGAAAATCATTGGCGATAGTAGGCAGCCAGCCTTGTCTTACTCCTGTCCTCACTTACAAGGATTCCGTAAGTTTCCCGTTGTGGATTACTAGGCATGCAGCATTGTCGTACAGCTGTTGGATGAGATGTACAATAGTCGTTTATGCGATTAAATTTGGTTAACTGGATTCTAAATGCTGACTAAGCGTTGCTGTTATCAGATTATCGGTTTTATAATTTGGTAATTCAATGATTCCGATGTCGAAATTGTGTTGCTCTTATCACACTTTTTATTTTCCTAGTTGAATGCGATGTTTTCTGATTATAAATTGATGAACCACATGGGATATATCGCCTCTTCCGTTGTTCTTCAGCGTGGAAATTTCGAGACCGTGAAGATATGTTGGCCAAATGAAGAATCGGGTGTGTGTGTAGATGACATCCATCAATATTCGGCATTAGCAGAAACAGTTAGGTGAGAATTAACAAATGTATAATGATAAGAACACAAATGTTAGTAATACTAACACAAAAATTAGAGGTAATGGGAGAGTAACTGAGCTAATTAATATGCTAATTGCACAGTAAATTGTACGTTTTACAATCAGAACTAACTCTATTACGTAGAATACGGGTGGGCAAACTAAAGAGGATATTGTTGAGTTCTTGTACTTGTTTGTATGATTGAGCACATAAACGTTTTTAATGATTTGTAGTCCTTCCTGAGGGGATTCAAGGGGTGTTACGAGTCAGAATATATAGATTTGCACCGTTTCGTAAATGAGTTCTGATGCATTTCGACTTCAAAAGTAGTGAGCTGACTTAGTGATGGTACACCACCCAATGACTACATTTTATACCCTTCACAAATAACAATCCTTTTTGGGTAGCGCAGGAAAGACGAAGGTGAGGGGAGCAAAAAAGAATAATAGGTTAGATGTCAAAGACAATAAATTGTGAAAAGTAGAGGCTGATTGATTCCTGATTGTCTTGACTTCTTAATGTAGAACATCAGCTGGAGCATTTACTTAGGAACAGACAGGATACAAGATGACCGAGAGAAATCAGAGGATAAAACTATTTCATGGTAGTTTATGCTTGCCGTAGCTTGTATATAAGTTCCCTCTATGTTACAACCATCCTGTGAACACATGAGTTCGTTAAGATCACGCTTATTCTTGAATGTGAAATTAAATCTAAGACAATTAAGCTTAGACCACTGGCTAACGTGAGATGGAAGGCAATTAATTTTGAAAGAATCACCTCGAGAAGCAATTGACGATGAGACAGTGTAGCACCCGTATATTGAGCTTAACTGTACGTTTATAAGACTAATCTATATAAGGATGTTAAAAGCTTACAGAAACTAGTTTTACGTTGTTCGTGATTGACCGTGTACAGCGTTAACACATACGAGAATGTGAAAACGTTGATGTACTATAGCATCATGATCAAGATCATCTTTAGTAAGCCATTACAGTAAGGATGTCAGCATATTTAACGAAGTTGATTTCTTCACAACAAATAAATTCGTGTAAATATAAAGAAAAGAAGAGAAGAGAGAGAACAACACCTTGAAAGACATCGGCTTCAGGGAGAAAGTTAGAGGAGGACTTACCTTCATGTACAACATAACCCCTTCTGTTTGAGAATTAAGAGTGCAAACAATATAGAGGTCAGGAATCAGTGCGTATTATCGAGAGCTGATTTAACGTAGTACATCTGGAAACAGAGTGGAAAGAGGATGTATGTTCAGGGAAAGAAAATCGAACATATTTAGCTGCCTTGTCAAAGCAGGAAACAATGTAATGATGCAGCGAAACAGCAGAATCTCAAGTACACCTACTCTCTCTATATGGTAACTCTGCTTCTAAAGTCACTGTATCTATTTAAGGAAGTTTCAAGTTTGAGCAAATGCAATCTCTCCAGTATTTATACAAAGGGGAAGTAATAAAATGTGTGTGAATTTAACACATGATTTTGGTAATGCGATAATTCTAATATCTCCTCAAGTGTCAGGTACAACATTACCAGAAGAAGATGAAGAAGAAGCACAGAGAATAACACAGAATATCCGCACAACATCTGAGGACAGCAGTCCTAACGGAAACAGCATAACGGAATGTTATCACGCAACTGATATTTACCCAGAAACACTGGATTTTATTCTTATAAGTTCAAGAGATAAGAATGTCTTGTGCACCATAGGACATGTCTTCGTAGTACGCAGACAAATGAGACTACACAAAATCACGGCCAAGCACTTGAAGTCACTAAATGTGTCTTCCCATTGCCTTTAAAATTAGCCGATTTGACATAAAGAAGCCACCGGTAAGCAGTAAAATTATGGAAAATACATCTTTTACTGTCAGTGAAGTGCTATTCGCTTGATCATGGACCATATTCTACGTATTAACAGAATTTCTGCAGTTTTAGGAGGGAGCAACTTCCATAGAACTGCGCGGAGAAATAACCTAGTGTGTGAAGTGAAGGAGTATAAGAGTAGAAACATGGTGTATATCACATGCTATCTAGTGGTTTGCCTATTGAAATCCGAGCAGCAGAATTAAACTGCACAGTACATAGTAATTTCTACGGGTCGAATAGATATTCACGAGGTCTGATATTTCAGGGCTGCTTCAAACAGACTACAGTGAAGCGTTGGAGTCAGGATAAACAATGAAGTGGAGAAGTGAAAAAAGATCTGCTGTCAACGTTATATCACAAACACAATCTAATGAAGTAAAATTCTTTTCTCAGCTCTCGGTTACACCTATTATAGTTGTAGATGAGACGGTTTTAGATGATTTTCTTTCTCAGCATCACGCGCCATTGACTGATTCTTCTCTTCTTTATTTTACTACTGACTCAATGATATATCCATTGACCTTTAAATAGTTCTGATTATAGAACGGAGACATTTGAATTCAAGGAAGCTACAGCAATATTCAGTCACAGTTATGATAACTAGAAAATACGGATAATACATCAGTGGACAATTTCACGATAGAAAGATGCAAATATGTGGTGATTGATTTCTCACTTTCAAGATGTGTCTATCACATCGACAAAGGAAACGGGAAAAGGCACATTTAGATATCTACCAAAACTGAATGCAGAGGTATCAACTCCTGTATGACAAAGGCACACTTCCTTCCAAATCTTCTTCCACCATGTTCAGTGTAGTCATTCTGGTGGCTTATTCAGAATCAGCAGAAATCCAACAAATTCGCCACTCCACCAATTGACCAAAACAGAATGGGAAAGCGAATGAAAACTATAGAAACTAGTCATCATTGTAGAATGTGACAATTGCATCAGGGAACACGATTACGGAATGTTATGTGCACATATGGATATGCGTATGGCAGTGGCTATTTCGACTGTATTCAACATCGATTAGCTCCTCATATCAAATCACCATTCCAGACACCATAAAGCAATATTCACAAACAAAGAGACAAGCGTAGTAGAGCGATTCAAGTAATACCACTGAAGAAGCTAATATCACGCTGATAAAATTTCGACAGGGGGAGATCAAGATCTCTAGTGATTTCCTGGTTTCGCTTTCAAGTTAAGTGAAACATGTGCAAATTGTTTTGAAGAGTGCTCAGAGTAATATATCTAGCGGCTGATTCACGGAACGTATCACAACAACTGAAATCGCTCCTTAGTTAATAACTTGAAAATAGACAAAGAGAGATTTGAATCGCCGAAAATCTTATATTAGATTGCTTATTAGATGTCTCATACAGTGAAACAGTATTCTTCACTGTATAACAAAGTTTCGAAAACATTTATTGTTCATAATCATAACAGAGATTGAAATCACCCAAAAGTCACACATTTCCCAGAATGGAAAAGACGCAGAAAACCGCAGTTGTCTGCCATCCACAGACGCACCAATCAAACAATTATAAAACATATATATTTTGAGCAACGGTAATAAAATATATTATGAGCATTAGCAGCAATTCATTACAAGACGAGCAGTGCTTCCAGTCATCAAATACCACACAAACACAATTCCGAATCGGAGACAAAACAAACACAAATCTGAATAAAATTTATTGACAGAATTCACACAACACACGACAACACAACACATCCACTCCTTCTTCCTATTCTGAACTCCTACTCCTTCTTCGAATCCTTCTTCGCTTCAACCTTCTTACCACTCTTCTTCAAATCTGGAAAGTCACAAACACTAAAAAAAGGGAAAACAAGTTTCATTAGATATATAAATACACTAATTTGAGCACATCGGGAGACACATTGATTCATAAATTAAATACAAAACACAGAGCGGTCTACACAACAGATTATGGAGTATACCCACTCATTAGCTATCCCGGCTGTGAGCATCCGAAAAATAACACACCGACGAATGATTGGCGGCAACTGGATGTCTGAATTACACCATTTCGAAATCCATTCTCAATGGATTCCATTCATAAGGACATGCGAAATGTACGTTTCATATGTGCCAGCATAAGAATCATCGACATTGATGCGAAGAGTGGAGGTGCAATACACTGATGATCAAGTTGGAATGCACACCAAGTCAGTCAACAGCAATCGACATCAAATAACACACAATTTAAGGGAATACAACACTGTGAAATTTGTGCATATTATCATTGAACGAAACAAATTAAATGCATACAAGAAGATACGGAGTTCAATATGTGCGTGTGAGTGAGTGAGTGAAAACGTACGTGGTGACCTGTCGAGATCCCTTCTTCGCTGACAACTCCTCTGCAGTCGGTTTCGACAGATCGAATTCAGTGACACAATAACCAGACTTGATTATCACCACTCCCTTCTCCTTCGCTCCAATAGTCAATCCACTATGCTTGATACCCCATGATCCTGAAATCAGAGAAAGAAAGAAAGATAGCGAGAGAAAAAGACAGTCAGAATAATAAATAATCTACTCAATTCAGAATGCATCAAATCGTGGTCAGCTGATCACTGTGCACTCTACACTTACACATGCACCCTCAAACGACACAACAATATGTCATCTATGCACTGATTGATGATGTTCGAGCGCACAAATGCTCCATTCCATCAATGGGTGATTAACTTATCACAGATGCATTCGAGTTGAAATCGGAGTGAGAGGAGGTGATCAGTGTGTAGTTCGAATTCTCAACGTAATTTTCGATAATACTAAGATCATCTTTCCTTATGAAAACTCTATGAACCATGTTGATTTCATTGGTTTCCAAGGGCCATACCACGTGATTTCATCCCATATATCTGCATCTGTACAATTAGGTTATATGTAATCCTCACATGCACACTTTGATTAGACATACAAATTTAGGTGACCGACTCAAAAGTGAACAATGAAATACAGCAACAACAACAGCAAACGAACTCATCAGACTCACCATCTCCATCAATATGTAGTGGGAGTTTCCAAGATTTCTTCTCAGTCTTCATTTCGACGAGATGTGGTAGGAAGACACAGGCCATGATAATGCAAAACATCGACAACTGTGCCATTCTAGGAATCCTGTAACGGAGAAGGCATAAAATAAGGAGACATCCTTCAGTGGTGTGCAAATGAAACGGTATCACAAATTAGGGTGAATGAGAGTTACAAGGACCATAATAGTTTCTAGGTGAGTGAGAATGATGAGGATTGATACTGATGTAAGTGTAATTCAAAAGTGCGGTTTTTCTCCCTTACATATCTTTGAAAACCAACCACACAGAGTAAGACGTGGTCATATCTCCAGGCAGCAGAATGATGTGATAATGGGAAGATACATTGATTTGAGAGAGTAAGAGAGACAGAGTGGTGAATGTTGTTGTGTTACTCACTGATTATGCTGTGATTAGTGGTGATTAGTATTGCGTTCCACTTATGTATATTTATACAGATAATAATTAGGGTGAAATGCCAGGTAGAGGATTGTGTGTAGTGACCTACTCTGTGACATAAATCGAATCTGTCAATCCGTGGGTTGTCACGCTCTTGTACATGTGATGATGTCACTTTTTTAATTGAGAGTAGTTGCCTTTGTTGAGTTCCTTGTCAATATCAGAATTCACCGAAACTGGATTGAGGTCTAGTTTCTGTACGCTTCTAAGCCGTTGTGTTTATATCTCCTTTCAGTAATTCTATCATATATTTCCATAGTATTGCCTAATTATTTAATCTAAGCGATTGTTTGTCGTGTTTTAATCTGAATCGCAATCGCATTATCCAACACATATTTAAACATCGAATAGTTTTCCTATCATTCACTGAGCAAAGTAAATTTTCCCCTAACTATAATCTGAACAAGACCACATTTGAGAAGACAATGGTTCCCTATAACTTGTTCTTTAGATTATACAGTTATAAACTTATGAAAAAGCATGACACAAACAGCTAACAAATGCAAGTGAAATTTATATCAGAAATTGCCTACGGGTGCATGAATAAGGTGGAATGACTTACCATTGTCAATTAAATGTAGATACAATGTAGAGTCGATCAGAGGAAGAAGAAATGTTTACAGACAACTCGGTGATACACAAATGTAGTCAACAGAACATACGTGTAGTTGAGTGGGAAGGTGAGTTATATTCAAGATGGTTACTAATTAGGTATTGGTGCGCAGAGACTTGATTGGTTACTGGACAAATCATGAGCTATGAGCTTGTAACCATTCAGCCAATGGCACTCAAACTAATGCATGAGTTCCACCTCCTGATAGTTTGCGATATATATATGCATATATGCGATTACCACAAAATAAATACGAATAAATAGAATAAATGGGAGCTGAAGAGCTCACAGATAACAAGTCCAGTGACAAAATAAAGACGTTAAATTATGAACTGTAACCAGATGGGAAAGATATGATAAGGTAAGTGTAAATTACAAAGGTTGGTGAATAATGATAATAGCAATAGTAGAGTGAAATGAAGTGAGCGAAAAGGAATAAGAATGACATAATGTGATATGAATATTTGAGATGATTAACTCCTTGATGAATCCCGCCCAGTTTACTAGCTAGGTAGTTTCCTTGCCGATCTCGAGCGCGAGTAAACGCGGAGGACTAGGCGTGCGACTAGTTGCCCTTCCTCAGAAATTCAATGAAACTGCTACGGAAACTTGAAAGCTCAAGGAAAATATCAAAAAATTGAAAACAACTCATCCGTCCTTACAATCACAGGAACGAAATTAAAGAGGGTTGATGGAAGCCTTTGGCAAGCCAGTCAACCAGTTGATATATCTTCTCTGCATGAAAGCAAGAATAAGATCGGGGATGTGGAATGTTCGTACAATTAATGAAGCAGTGAAGGCTGCTCAGGTAGCCAAAGAAATGAGAAGATTCGGTCAAGAAGTGCTCGGAAACTCTGAAAGCAGAAGGAGTGGATGTGGAGGATCCAAAGCATCAAATGGAGAATCAGTAATCTACTCCGGTCACCCCAAAAGATTTCTACAGACACCTGCAAATAGTTATGGACAGCATCCCGAATGGCGAAATCGAAATTCTTGTGGACGATATAAATGTTAAACTGAAAGCAGACAATACAGAAAGAGGATTCACCATGGGTAGAGAGACGAAGGGGAAATAAATGAAAATGGAGAACTCTCCCCAGACATGTCCGCGCTTTAAATGATTTGTTGATTGAAAGGAAATTTTACAAGCACAGAAATATACAGAAGGCCAGGGGCATGGATTTCCTGTGATGGACACACCACAAAGCGGATAGACGTCATATCAATAACGCTCAAGGAAATGAGGAAGCAGGCAGTCTGCTAGATACAAAGTCGAGAAGGTGAGCACATGTGGGATCAGACCATCATCTAATTGAAGGGACCTTAAAAGTGAAGCTGAAGGCCTTCATAACGACTGGAGACAGACAAAAATTCAGGTTCAACATTCAGAAACTGAAGAAGGAAACTACAGGGGATAGCTTCACTACAGATCAGATCAGAGTGAATTCGGAGATACTACGCGGTATTACTGAGAAGACCTGTGTAGAAAAACATGACAGCTCTCTGAAAGTTATAGTCAAGGAAACGTGTACAGCTGTTTTAGGAGGAAAGACGAAGAATGGCTATCAGAAGATACTTGAAAACTAATCAAGGAAAGAAGGATGGTGAACGAGAAGATGACTCGATGCGAAGATGGACAAGAGAAGGAGAAGCTGAGTTCAATTTACACTGCGCTGAATAAAGACGGAAATGAAGAAGAGCGCTAGGAAAGACAAGAGGCAACTCCACTACACACTGGCTGCCAAATGAAGCAGAATAAATGGGTTACACGTAAAAGAGACCTTAGAACAATATATCAGATAACGAGGTGTCTATCCAGGAAGCGGTCAGCACTGACGAAACCTTTAAAGAAGATCAAGGAAACCTAGTTACCAAAGTAGAAACACAAACAAAACAGTGTGCGGATCATTACAAAGATCTTTGAATCTTAGGGAATAAAAAGACAGTTGCAGCGAAGAAAATTTTCTTTTCGACGAAGTCATCATCTAGGCTGTACATTCGTGTATTTATATCAAATGGATGGGAAAGTTCCAGAACAATTTCTGGTTAGGGGTTGAATAAAAATTACAATTAGGAATTAGAATGCCATAATAAACAGGGGGATGGGTAAAACTGAAACTAAGAAAATTGACATTGTGCAATTGGGGTTAGAAATGTAAAAAATAACAAAATATACAGGATGTTTGGATAAGAAACTAGTGTGATGAATAATTGTTTTAATAAAAATTACAATTAGGAATTAGAATGCCATAATAAACATGGGGGATGGGTAAAACTAAAACAAAGTAGCATAATAACTAAGAAAATTGACATTGTGCAATTGGGGTTAGAAATGTAAAAATAACAAAATATACAGGATGTTTGGATAAGAAACTAGTGTGATGAATAATTGTTTATGCAATCAGGGATTAAATATGTAGAGATAATAAAATGACAAAATAAACAGGAGGTGTGGATATGAAAATATGGTAGTGTAGACAGGGATTAAGAAAACTTAAAATAACATGAATAAACAGGAAGTTTAGATAAGAAAGGCAATGGGATGGTCATTATTAAAAAAAAAATTTACCTGTTTACGATGGCCACGGCAGGGACAGGGGTTGAATGTATTTCTTTTGGATACAAAGGGTGGGTTTGAGTTTTTGGATAGCTAACGCCTCAGCTATGCCCAAATGTCTTGATTTCACTCCCTTTGATAGGTTTGGTTGAATCAACCCATCCCCCTGTTTATTATGGCATTCTAATTCCTAATTGTAATTTTTATTCAACCCCTAACCAGAAATTGTTCTGGAACTTTCCCATCCATTTGATATAAATACACGAATGTACAGCCTAGATGATGACTTCGTCGAAAAGAAAATTTTCTTCGCTGCAACTGTCTTTTTATTCCCTATGATCTTTGAATCTATCATCACCTGAAACAGCACGCACAGAACTGCCTGCCAATGCACACCAATCCTGCAAAAAAGCAGAAATCTTGAATGCGATCAAGCTAGTGAAGTCCGCGAACCCAGCAGTACCGAACGGAATTACTCCAGAAGAACTGAGAAGTGATCTAGAGATCACAGCGGATACGTTGACACAACTGTTGCAAAATGTTTGTAAGTAAAGAAAAGTATCTACTGAAATGAAGAAAGTCTACTTCGTTTTAGTCCTCTGGAAGAACTGGCGCGGAATCTCTGTATTGTCAATGCTAAGTAAAATATTAAGCCACGTCATCCTGGAGAGATTAAGATATGTACTAGATGGAGAAATTCGACCACTGGAACAATCCGGATTCAGGAAAAAATACGTCATGTGTGGATCAAATACCAACTCTCAGCATCATCACTGAAAAGATTATAGGATGACAGCCCAACCTCTACCTCACTTCCATCCACTTTGAAAACACCTTCGACAGAGTCGACCGCGAAGTAATTTGGAAGCTATTTGAACACTATGGAATGCCGGATACTAATTCTTTATCAACCTTAACAATCGCAATGTGACAATAAAAAGTGTCATATTATCCACAAAGGAAATCTCAGTGCAACGTCTCAAGTGAAGATAGGAGTAAGGCAACACCGCCTACAAACAATGATTTTACTCTTAGTTGCAGTGGACTGGATTATGCGTCAGACTGTGGGAAGGGAGGAGACATGCGAACGCTGGGCCAGTAAGAAGACTTTAGAAAATTTGGATTTCGCGGATGATTTATGTCATACAAACTCTAGGACTTCTAGGCAAAAACAACAAACTGGCTGAAGAAGCAATAGTGAGAAGACAGAACTCCAGGTGAACATAGAGAAGATGAAGGTGATGAAGACAGATAACTGAAAGAAACAACATCTTTCATCAATCTCTATCAAAGGGAAAAATTTCAAAGAGACAGCGCCCTTCACTTATCTGGGAAGAATCGTTTCAACTACAAGCGTAATGGATGAAGACGTCAGCCGGAATCGGAAAGGCAAGGTACATCTTAAAGACTCTGAAATCAATTTTGAACTCTTTGGTACTCGGCGCAAAACAAAATTACGATTTTCAACGCAAAGTTCAAGTCAGTTACTTCTTATGTATGGTCCAGAAACTTGTCTGGAGCGTCACGAAAAGCTTTTCCAGTAGCTAGCTGCTAACTCTTATTACCAGTGAAATTCCCTGGCTCCATAGTGAGGATCAAATGGCCAGCGAGTAAGATTAAGCAATCATTAACTCTGCGAACACACGAACCGAAAACTGATAGCTCAATGAATAGTGGGGAGAGAATGGAGATGGGTTGGGCATATTCTGAGGAAACCATTGGGTGACGCCACGTGCCAGGCCCTCCAGTGGAAATCAAATGACAAACGAGTGAGGTCTACAGGGAGACGAGGGAATATGAACAGTCGTGCGACCAGCTAAAAAGAACCGCAGGAAGTAGGGCAAAATGGAAACATACTGCTGAAGCCCCACATTCTACTCAGAACCCAAAAGAGCCACTATCCTAATACCCTCATGGCCTTATTGTTGTTAATGATAGATGAATAGTATAAGTGTTATATTCTTGCACATATCGTTCAGGTTTCTAATTTTCAGTCTAAACAGAATCGGTGATTCTATGGGGAGGTTACAAAACCCGATCTCATTACGATATTGGTGCACTACATGATTGGCAAGGAACTCACCAATGTAAACCACTCCCAATTGAAGAAATGACATCATCATGTGTAGAAGAGAGTGACAAACCACCAATTGACAGATTCGATTTATGTCACACAGCAGATCACTACAAAAAACCAATTGCATGACGTTTTACCCCCATTTATTTTCATATAAATATACATGATTGGAACGGAAAACAAATCACTATTAATCACAGCATAACCCCCAAGTTATACAACGACATTCACAACTCTCTCTCTCAAGTCAGTTCCTCCATTCCTTCTCACACCATCTTGATACCCGACATTTCAATTCATCATTCACCTTATCAATAGCACCACCTTGTCATACACTCAACTCACTCATATACATAAAACTGTTGTCTTTCACACAGCCTCATCAGTCACGACAGATGTCACCACACCTCAGTGTGTGTGGCCGAGTTTCGAAGATATGTGAAGTGTGAGTAACTGCACTTGTCAATTACACTAGAATCTAACACACTCCTTGTAACTCTCATTCACCCTTATTTGTGATACCGTTCCAACTGCATTCCACTGAAAGATGTCTCCTAATTTTATGCCTTCTCCGTTACAGGATTCCTTTAATGGCACAATTTTCGATGTTGTGCATTATCATGGCTTGTGTCCTCCTACCGAATCTCATCGAAATGAAGACTGAGAAGAAATCTTGGAAACTCCCACTACATATTGAAGGGGATGGTGAGTCTGATGAGTTAGTTTTCTGTCGTTGTTGTTTTCCGTTGATCACTTCTGAGATGGTTGGCTCAATTTATATGAGTGATCAAAGTGCTTATGTGATGATTACATATTTCCTGATTATACAAGTGCAGATATATGGAACGAAATCACGCGGTATGGCCCCTGGAAACCCATGCAGTCACCATGGTTCATAGAGTTTTTGTGAAAAAAGAGGATCATAGGGTTATTGAAAATCATGTCGAGAATTCGAACTACACACTGATCACCTCATCTCACTCCGATTTCACCTCAAATGCATCTGTGAAGCTAACTACAGATGTGATGAGATAGTAACCCATGGATGGAATGGAGCATTTGTGACCACGAACACCATCAGTCGGCTCATAGATGACATTTTGCTGTGTCGTTTGAGAGTGCATGTACAAGTGTAGAGTGCACAGTGATTAGCTGACCACGATTTGTTGCATTCTGAATTGAGTAGATCACTTATTATTCTCACTGTCGTTCTCTCTCGCTCTCTACCTCGCTCTCTGTCTCTGATTTCAGGATCATGGGGTATCAAGCATAGTGGATTGACTATTGGAGCGAAGGATAAGGGAGTCGTGATAATCAAGTCTGGTTATTGTGTGACTGAATTCGATCTGTCGAAACCGACTGCAGAGGAGTTGTCAGCGAAGAAGGGATCTCGACAGGTCACCACGTACGTTTTCAGTCACTCATTCACTCACTCACACGCACATAATGAACCCCGTATCTTCCTGTTTACATTTATTTCGTTTCTTTCAATGATGCTTTGCACAAATTTCACAGTGTCGTATTTTCTACATTTGTGTGTTATTTGACATGTATTGTTCATTCCACTTATGAATCAATTTGTCTCTCGATGTGCTTCATACGTGTGCATTTGTACTTATAGTGAAATCTATCTTTCTATTTTCCAGTGTTTGTGACTTTCCTGATTTGAAGAAGAGTGGTAAGAAAGCTGAAGTGAAGAAGGGTTCGAAGAAGGAGTAGGAGTGCAGAAGAGGAAGAAGGAGTGGATGTGTTGTGTTGTTGTGTATTTTGTGAATACTATCAATAAATGTCAGCCAGTTTTGTGTTCGTTTTCCCTCTGATTTGGAATGGTGTTTGTGTGGTATTTGATGACTGGAAGGACTCCTCGCCTTGTAATGCATTGCTGCTAATGCTCATAATATATTTCATTATCGTAGCTCAAAATATATATGTTTTATCATTGTTTGATTGGTGCGTCTGTGGATGGCAGGCAACTGCGGTTTTCTGCGTCTTTTCCATTCTGCAGAATGTGTGATGTTTTTCCCAATGCGATTTTGGGTGATTTCAATCTCTGTTATGATTATGAACAATAAAGTCTTTCGAAACTTTGTCATCCAATGAAGAATACTGTTTCACTGTATGAGACATCTAATAAGTAATCAAATATGAGAATTTCGGCGATTCAAATCTCTCTATGTTATTAACTAAGGAACGATTTCAGTTGTTGTGGTACGTCCTGTGAATCCGCAGCCTGATATATTACTCTAAACACACTTCAATACAATTTCCACATATTTCACTTAACTTGATAGCAAAACCACGAAATCACTAGAGATCTGGATCTTATCCTCTCGAAATTTTATCAGCGTGATATTAGCTTATTCAGTGGTATTACCTGAATCGCTCTACAATGCTTGTCTATTTGTTTCTGAATCTTGCTTCATGGTGTCTGGAGTGGTGATTCACATGAGGAGCTAATCGGTGTGGAATACAGTCGAAATACCCATTGCCATACGCCTATCTTTATTTGCATGTAAAATGCGAAAATCGTGTTGCCTGATGAAATTGTCACATTCTATAGTGGTGCTTCGTTTCTATAGTTTTTGTTCGCTGTCCCATTCTGTTTTGGTCAATTAGTGGATTGGTGACTTCTTTGAATTTCTACTGCTTCTGAATAAGTCAATAGAATCACCATTGTGAACATGTTGCAAGAAGATTTGGAAGGAAGAGTGTATTTGTCCTATTGGAGTTGATACTTCTGCATTCAGATTCGGTAGACATCCAAATGTGCCTTTTCACCTTTCCTTTGTCAATGTGACAGACACATCTTGTAAGTGAAAAGTCAACCACCACCGATTTTGTTCTTTCCATCCTGAAATTGTTTTCTGATGGTTTATTTGTATTTTCTAGTCATCACGGCTAATAATGAATATCGCTGTAGCTTCCTTGAGGTCATGTCTCTCCGTTTCATAATCAGAAGTATTTAACGGACAATGGATATATCACTGAGTCCATAGTAAAATAACGAAGAGAGGAATCAGTCAATGGAGCGTGACTCTGGAAAAGAAAGTCGTATGAACACGTCTCATTTACAACCATGTGGAGCGTCGTCATGAGCTGAGAAAAGAATTTTATTTCATTAAATTGTGTTTTTGATATAACGAAACTTTGACAACAGATCTTATTTTATTTCTCTACTCCATTTTTTATCCTGACTCCAATGCTTCACTTCCGTCTATTTGATGTGGCACTGAAAGTTCAGGCCTCGTGAATATTTATTTGACCCGTAGAAATTGCTATGTACTGTGCAGTTGAATTCTGCTGTTTGAATTTCAATAGGAGAAGCACTAATGAGCGTGTTATATACACCATGTTTCTACTCTCATACTCCACTTCGCCAACTAGACAAATTCTCTGGACAGTTACATGGAAGTTGCTCCCTCCTGAAACTGCAGAAATTTCGTTAATATGTAGGATATGATCCAGGATCAAGCGAATGGCACTTCACCGACAGTAAAAATTGTATCATCCTTAAATTTCCTGCTTACTGATGGCTTCTTCATGTCAAGTCGGCTAAATTTAATAAGCAATGTAAAGACACATTTCCCGGCTCCAAGTGCTGGGCAGTGATTTCGAGTAATCTGATTTGTTGCTATTACGAAGTCATGTTTTATGGTGCACAAGACATTCGTACCTCTTGAACTTATCAGAATACAGTCCAGTGTTTCTGAGTAACTCTCAGCTGCATGATAACATTTCGTTATGCTGTTTCTGTTAAGACTGTTTTCCTCAGATGTTGTGCGGATATTCTGTGTTATTCTCAGTGTTTCTTCTTCATCTTCTTCTGGTAATGTTTTACCTGACACTTGGGGAGATATTAGAATTATCCCATTACTGAAATCAAGTGTTAAATTCACACCCATTGTTATCACTTCCCCTTTGTGAAATTACTGGGGAAATTGCATTTACTCAAACTTGAACCCTCCTTGAATAGATACAGTGACTTTATAAGCAGAGTTACCATATAGACAGAGTAGATGTAGTTGAGATACCGCTGATTCGTTACATTATAACATTGTTTCCTGCTTTGACTAGGCAGGTAAATATGTTCAATTTTCTTTTCTTGAAAATACATCCTCTTTCCTCTCTGTTTGCAGATCTCTTTTGTTAAATAAGCTTTCGATAACACCCTCTGTTTTCTCAAACAGAAAGAGGTATACTGTTGATGAAAGTTAATCCTTCTCTGCCTCGCTTACTGAAGACGATGTCCTTTAAGGTGCTGTTTTCCCTGCTCTCTTGTTTTCTTTATTTTTATTTGACTTGCATTGTTCGGAAGAAATTAACTTTGTTAAATATGCTGACGATTTTACTATCTCGTCGCCAGTTACTCCTGAAGCTGACTGTTCCGAAATGAATTACCTCAAGTCTCACATTAGCCAGTGGTCTAAGCTTAATTGTTTAATTTCACATTCATAAATAAAACTGATCTTAACGAACTGGCCCGTTCTCATGATGCTTGTGGTATAGAGCAGCACACTGACATAAAGAATAAGTCAAGCATAAAAGACCATGAAATACGCCTATCCTCTGACCGCTCTTGGTCACTCCACATCCTGTCTACTTCTAATGAAATGCTTCAGCTGACGTTGCACATTAGGAAGTTAAGAGGATCAGGAATCACTCAACCTCTGCTTTTCACACTTTATCATCTCTGGCAACTTACCTATTGTTCTCTGTTGTTCATCTCACCTTAGTCTTTCCTGGGCAACTCAGAAAGTATTGTTATGTTGTGAAGGGTATTCAATGTTGTCATTGGGTGGTAGGTGGTGGACCATCACTAAGTCAGCTCGCAAATGTCGTAGTCGACATACACCTGAACGCATGTGAGAAAAGGTCAAATCCATGTTTTCTGACTCAAATCATCCCTCTATTCACTATTCTCCCTGCCTTGAATCCTCTCAGGCAGGATTAGAAATCATTATAAATGTTCATGCGCTCACTCGTACAAACAAGTACAAGTACTCAATAATACCAGACAAGTTTTAGACCAGGAAGAGGATGTATTGATCATATCTCCACTCTTCGGCAGATTCTGGAACAAAGGCATACTTAGTGGTGTCCAACAATCGCCACATTTCTTGACCCGAGAGCAGCATTCCATTCCGTATACTGAGAAGCACTATGTTGATGTTAAGCTGTGAAGGGAATGTTTAAAAAATACATTGCATTCTACTCGAACTCATGCAGTAAAGTAAGAGATTACGATGAGTTTTCATCTGTAGTGATGACAACTAGTGGTGTCCATCAGAGATGCCCAATATCCCCATTCCTATTCAACTAACGCTAGCTACTCAGGATTTCACCTGCTACCAGGGTAAAGTAGTCTTTTTGACTCAGAATATGCAGATGATATAGTCCTGCCTTCTAGGTGAGACATCGAAAAATGCACAGTCTTTGAAACATATTGAAAGGCAGCAATCTTCGAATATTTGGAATGTGACTCGCTTCAGTCAAATGTGAGGTGATGCCACAGGACTGGACTACATTGACTCCTAGCTTAAAGATAGACAGGAGTGAAGTGGTATGGCGTGTTGACTACTTCACTTATTTGGGGAGTTACATCAGCCAGCCCTAACGAGTTGATTGTTGACGAAATCTCAACAAACTCATAAAGACCTTGTGTTTCATCTACTGACTTACGTCATTCTTGGCGTAGATGTGATGTCCAGCTGGCTGTCGAGCAAAGGAAGTGTGTCTGACAGAGTTTCAGCATAGAACTTTGCACAGGGGTGCAGCAGTGCAGGTTGTCACACCACTTATCACAAAAAAGTAGAAAAAAGAAAGAGAGAAAAGGGATTCAAAAGGACTATAGTAGGCAGGATATTGAGGGAGAAAGATTAGTAATGTGGATTAACATGAGGATTTGTTAGATTTGGGAAATCACAGTGACGTGTGAACTGCACAGTAATTCACCCTATCGTCCTTTATTGCCGTAGGATATGCCTAATGAAAGTGGGAGATATGAAAAGGCCAGCTGTCTCTGAACACAGATGTTTGCACTGTATCTCCCGTGTTAAGTGGTATCAGTGGTATTCTGAGTCAACAAGACTACTGTTCACTGGTAACAAGTCAAACCCTTAGTCGCTAAAGTCAGTTAGAGTTAAGTCAGCTGGTCTAATATTTAAGTATTATGCCAGATGTAAAACTAGCTACCTTAATGTCCAGAATTCTATAATCGGCCAAGTTAAACCTTAAGCACCGGTAGTTACCGATGGAATGCGACCGCACTAATGACTCTGAAACACTCAGAGAACTAGGTAGTGAAACCTGGCACAAAATATAGTAGGCATAAACAAAATATGCTTTATGAAGTATTATGCTATTAAATAGGATATCTGGAAAGTTTCTGGTCAGTTTTGGGGAAGATGAAGTTAAGGTTTAGGCTAAGCATTGGTTAGAGTTAGGTTAACCAAACGTGGGCGAAATTACGGTTGGTTCGAGTTAGATTAGTTTTAAATTGGGGATATTTTTACGTGAGGGTTAGGTTAAGGAAAGATAAGGGATACTGTTTAGGTTTGAAGACCTGGATGATTACATGCATGAAATGTGGTTGAATTACTCTGTTGATACTTTAATCCAAAACTAACAGGTATTTCTGTCACACGTCAGAGAAAGGTAACTTGAATAACAGTTTCATGACTTTTAATTCATCATTTTCATAGTGTATATGTGCTCATGCACACAAACGGTTGACGAGTCAATCCTCTGAGACTCCAGAATTAGATTTAACATGTCCCACTCTGGCAACACATTTAATTCATTGCCCGACATGGTAGATTTTGTGCTGAAAATTCCACACTGTACCACTAGTACTGTTTCTGGAATAAAGCAAATTATTATTATTTAGCTAGGGGGTGAATAGTAAGGTCCATTGTCAGCTTTCAGGCCAAGTTAGACTCTAGGTAACGATAATTACCGACGAAGCGTGCCGCTCCAGCGACATTGAACGGGCTAACGAGACTTCCCACGTGAGTTCAACGTTTAACTGCTGATGAAAATGCCTGCTGTAACGTACTTACGTCTGAAATTTGGTGTAGACAAAGGGTTCCAGTATTTTTTAGATGTAGAATTGACTGAAAAGTAGAGAATTTTTTCTAGTGGCGGTATTATGTGTGTAAAAGACTTCAGCAGATCTTCTGACGAACACGTTATCCGTTGTAAAGTCTGTTTCAATTGAGTTAGTGTGAGGGAAGGTAAACTGATGATTTCATTATTTGTTAGGAACATTTTTCGCCAGGTCACGTTTGTCATTAACCCAGATTTTGTATGTTTGTAATAATCGGGTTTTAAAACCCACCGTAGGAGTTACAGCTGGTGAAACAAAGAACACTCTCATCTTAAGAATTCGCTGGTTCCAGCACTGCAGAGATACTGCGTCTTTAAAGATGGACAGAACTCCGTCTTTACTGGAAGGAGTGTTGTTGTACTTATAGATCAAACAGCACTAATGACGGGGAAATATGACCAAGGTCATTAAAAGACAAATAACGTTTGGGTGATTGGATACCGCTTTTTACTCGAAGGATTCTTCTTGCGTACGAGCGAAACGTAGTTGACGATAATCCCTGTCAAGGCAACCCCCACGGTCCTTCATCAGTTTTCCTAACGCTCATATGTCTAATTTCTAAGTAGATTTCCGACTTCATCACGGCTGCTATCGATTATACTGAATATGTAAGTGGTTAATTGTCATTTCCACTGGATTCCAAGTGTGTGGATTGATAGAGATTTTTTTGTGCATTCGAGGACTTAATTATTTGCAAGTAGAACTTTTATCATGCACTTGCATCAATTCAACTGGATTACAGTACATCTGACTACAAGATACTGATAAATTTCTTCGATAAACCAATGAAGCGTGTACACATATTCGTTACCATTCAGTATTTTTGAGCTGCAAATAAGCCTGTTTCTTCGATTATACTCAAATTAACGAAGTGCATGTGTCAAGGAATTTATTCCCCAGTTCTTATTATTTGCGAAGACGCTCCGAATCGATAATTACGGTGAACTATAGTTGAATTTAAGTCCAAAACACAAGGACTTGTACTAAGAAAATACATTGTGCGGCAGTTAACTTCTTTATCGTTCAAAGGGCTATAGACAAATGTTTTACAAAGGAATGTACTGTACTTTTACTCGTATCATTTCGTCCTCTTCCAACTTGTACATGACTGAAACATTCGTGCCTTTGAGTTGCCCGCCAATGGCTACCAAGGTCAATGTTGGATGCTAACATTCCTTTACAGCATATTTGCACCAACTGACCTTAAACCAGTTTTTATCCATTTAAGGAGAGAAAAGTTGAGACTTACGCAATATGTCATTCATTCTGAGTTGTATTCTGAAGTGGGCATTCTTGTAACAATAAAATTAGAGGTGGTTATTATCTCTGTTTCTTTGATAATATGGATATGCAGATATAGAATCAGAAGAGAAAAGGAGAGAAGCGATAAACGAAAAGAAATTTTCCTTGTGCATCAGTTACTATTTAACTGGATAATCAGATTCTCGTGTTAGTAAGAATTTGACAAATATGTTGTTGAAATGGCAAGCAGGAATGAATAAAGGGAGACTGGACAACAAAAACTATCCATTGAAACAAACAAGTTCAGCGATGAGATGTTGTAGATTCTCCAAAACAAAATAATCCCGCCTACTTAACCCCAAGTAGTGAGTGTGTGAGCAACTACATTGAATGAAGCAGTAGGCTGAGTTTAGAAGATTAGTGGAAAATATGAGTGGTAGTCACTCTTCTTTACATCAAGAATTGCACAGGCACTGTCAAACAGAAGATACGTATCAAGAATAGTATAGGTATACAAGTTAGAAACAATTCGATATATATATATATATAAATGAAGTTAGAAAGTTTTGTGACTACCTTGATATGATTATGAGCAATAAATTATGCTAGAAACGACATTAGTAAATATTACTGTTTAACACTATGAGACTTTATCAAAATTAACTTTACCCACAATAGAACTGATTCGAAATCTAAATACAAAACACAGAAGACTTCTCAACAGACCATGGAAAACACTCACTGATGAGGACTCCTAGTTGTCAGTGTTCTCGCTTAGGTGTTCACCGCGTCTCAGAATTAGCGAAAAAAACTGACTGTAATCCAGCGCATGAAATTAGCCTCTTTGAAATCCATTCACAGTGGTATCAAATGATGAAAATATGTGAAGTGCATGTTTTTTGGTGCTTAAATAGCAGAACCACCGACTTTATGCCTCAACAGGAAAACTTGCCATGGCGATGAGCAATGATTCACATTATATGTTACAGGGGTTGGCATGGAGCGATTCGAATCGCGGAAAATACCCATCGGGATATTAGAGCAAAAAGAACAAGAAGTTCAGCAAAGATGGCGATCTTTTCGGCGATTTCATTCTCAAAAGCAGCTGTAAAATCCCATTTATATACATTAGTTTACATGGATACAATTATTATTTATTTAATTCTACATAGTAACGAAGGTGATAATAATTTGATATGAATTACAGGAGGCTAAGAAACAAAAGTTAGGCAGGGATATAACTAATTATAGGTGACAATATAAACAAGTTGTAATCAAAATTTTCAACTCGAAATGTAAGTTAGTAGGTGTAAATATAGATTACAAGAGGCATAGAAACAAAAATCACACAGGATTAGAATATAATTGTAACATGGTTATCCTAAACGGATTACAAGTGTGATCAAGTGGAGCATGGAAACAAACTTAAAATAAGGGATTTTATAACTTAAAAATGTGGTGAATTCATTGAAGACAAAGAGAGGAAATTACACACACAAAGAACAAAACAAAAAAACTGAAGGATAAGGGAACTAGGTCAACGGTAGTTGTAAAGGCTGGACCAGTTTCTTTTGAACACATTTCTCCGCAGTACAGTGTAGTCGGAAACACATTGCCTTTGGTAGATTTTCGTTTACTTTGTAAATGACTCTGAATGATGAGTCAGCTGAGATGCTGAGACAGGTATTGACGAGGTGTTCAGTTATGGTGCTTCTGATTGAAACACTGCCTACTCTTTGCAGCCATGCTGGATGATGTTCTCTAACAAGTTTTGAAAAGACCCGCATAGAACGACCTTTGTACCTAGCTCAACAAGAGCAGGTGAACTGAAATATGCACACTGAAGTGGTCATTTGGACCTTTAAATCACTCAAAAGTGTCATCCTAAATAATCGTGATCAGAGAACTATTGTCATAAGAATCACGTATGAAATTTTCTACCAGACTAGACGAAATCCAAATTAGATATGATAGCTATCCGAAAACGGAACGAAATTTGCAGATTGGATTCATTCATGACTTATGGAACAATGAATAATGTTACAACATCTCACGCACATATTTTAATGCGCGTCTGCAAACTAAATCAGATATAGCGACGTCATTCGCCGATAGGATGAATAAGCGACTTGTGGAACCACAAAGAATGTGAAAACATCGCACCTAATCAGTCTGTATGGCAATCTTCAGCAAATGCTCATAGGTATTCTGATACGCACATGGCAAGGAACGCATGTACTTCAATCAACAGAAACTTCTTTGATCGACCAAATAATCATTCTTGCGATTACAAGCGTGTGCTCATTAAGTTGTCGAATCCAAGTATCAATTACTCAGCACCACTGAGGTAGCGACATTGAAACCCAAGGACTCTTAGCTAATAAAGTGAATCATTTAACATAAACGGTGACAGAAGAGAAATGCGGAATTATTACCCGACTTCATTTTACTGCGAAAATCTGGGGTCAAATCAGTGTCAGATAGCTTGGTCTCAGGAAGCAACCAAAGGTGCCATGTCATCGAAATTCAAAAAACTCAGTAGATACATAAGGTCGCAATAAATTCCACATATGAGAAAATGTATAGGTGGTATGGAAGTGTCATACGGTTTGATCAATCACTAGTGTGTACCATCAAAAAAGGAGGCAAAGGTGGGGTTAATCGGGTGATGGCTTGTCACATTGGTCAGTTGGTCCTTGGTACACATCAACAGGTTGTATTTGCGAAGCTGAACTAACCAATATCTCCTCCGAGATACTAATCCACGTCAAATAATGCTGCAGGCAGAGATATTACAGCAGCAATAGCAGTATTCTGGCATCGGTTGGTAATAGACAGATAATTAGATCACTCTGGAACCCCTCTGCAGCTGCTGAATACTCACTCATCGATACATGAAACAACACAACTTAAGCTGAATGAAACATACTTTGATTGGACACTAGTTAGCGAACAGTGGCATGTGTCCAAACCATAATTTGGTGCATGGTGAATTCTGTCAGTCAATTCATGGCTTCCTGATGGCTCTCTCCAAACATCCAGTCAGAACAATTCAGGGTGCAACGTGATATCTAGTGGTCTAACATTGTGGCCACAATACAAACATGACTGAATGAAAGCATACACTCTACACCAAATATCAGACCAGACAAAAGATACTGGTTAACAACTAGAATCCAATAAAAGTGCTAATTACATTGCCGCTTGAGGTGAAACGCAGGTTCGGATACCTCAGTCGTAACGTTTCTGACTGCACAATTAAACAGGTGACACAAGTTCAAATCTCAAATGGGTCAAGAATTCCTTCAACATTCCACATACACCTCGCTCACCAGTGAGTCACCACAATCATGGGAACTTGGTTTGAGGATTCTTATCGATTACCTCCAAACATCAAATAAGTGAAACATAACAAGATAATCCAATTCCACCCAGCTCAGTTGACTTAATCCCATACAACCTAATAACCCCGAGGTGTTAAATACATGTCAGCATGGTCAACCAGAATTAGTTGAGGAATTATCAGAAAAATATTAGTTGATAAGCCACTTCATGATGCATAAATGTGCACACACCGTGGCACATTCACACCATAATTTGTGACACGAAGGATCGTAGTACACACTTGGAATTAAAATATATGAGGATAAAGATTGCACAGAGAATGGCTGGTGATTATACAAACAGTGACAGATTAGTAGAGTGAAATGAGACGACATAGCAAACTTGGAAGTTCTTCTAAGAGATACAAATATCAGAAACAAATCGAATACAAAATGGACACTTTTCACCAACATACTATAGACAATCTCCCATCTGCACTGTACCCATGGATAATGAAATCAATAACAATCTCGACTTCATTCAACACAGCAGGAATCTTACGAGACCGACAGCGTCGAATGATGGTCAGTGGAATACCGGAAAACACATGGAAACGGATACACGTATCAACTAACACAGAAGCAACCTCAGACGTACTCAAACATAATCAATTATCAGTCTAGGTAACGGTGAAATGACATGAGATAGGGTGGATGAGCTATGTGATTTATCCTATACTCTCACTTCAATCCCTGAAGTACAATAAAGTAGTTAATTAATCCTCTTCCATTTCATATCTGGTGGTGAGGTGCACATTGAGGTCAATCAGTCCTCATCAATGATCTCAGATCACAAGATCTATAACAACACGCTAACTTGCTGACAGACAGCATCGATTTATGTGGCAAAGCCGACCGCTGAACGCGTAGCTTGACACTTGAATCACGTTTACAAGCATATATAAATATGCACATGAGTGGGACACTATTCAGCTCACCAGTAACCCACAATCAACTTGTGAGTTTTTCAGCTGAATTCCACATTTCACTCTCACATCTTTGTCTAACAAGTCACTTCTCCACCCATCTTAACGACAAAATTACGTGAACGCTGTTTCACACGGTCACGCACATGAGATACATGTGGACCGATTTGTCAGTCATGGATAGTCTCATTTTCTTCTTGTATAACTGTTTTCGAATATGTGGAATCGACAACTACACTAATCGAAGACTGCATCACTACTAAATGTCATTGTTCTAATCAATCAACTTTTATTTATTCGTTATTTGAAGTACACTCAGATGAAAAACGTTTATTCATTTGTTCCATTCGCTTTCACAGGCTTCCCACAATGGCACATTCGTCAGTCCTATGTATTGTCATAGCTTGCGTTCTTGTCCCACACCTCGTCGAAATGAAGCCTTACAAGAAATCTGAGAAACTCCCACTACACTTTGATGAGGATGGTAAGTCGTGTGAACTCCTTTGTTTGTTGTTCATTCTGGTGTCAGTCACTGGAGACTCTCTTGATTAGAATTGCGTTCAAATAAGGCTTAAACATGTTTGCTTACGTACACATATGAATTCACGAAGGTACTACAGAATCAACTACTATGATGACAAAATGCAGCCACAAGCAGCACTGATGATCATTTAAAAGATGTAGACAAATGACTGCAGAATATAATCTCATTTCACACTCATTTCACTGCAATCGGATATCTCACAATGATTATTTAACGAGACGACATCAGATTGATGAACAAAAGAAACCTTCATCACTGCACAAGTCAACATTTGGAAGACTTGCACAGAACCCATGTGAAAATGCACAGCTGATGATGGATAAGGTAGCAGTAGACGCATTCCGAATGGATTGTTTGAAAAATGGACACGAATTGGCTTGACAAAACTATAAAAGGATGCCAAACTGAAACAAAGTGATGCAGTAGTGCGAAATCATCAAAAAAGTGCTGGCATATTAAACGTTGAACCATTATTTTTATAGCGCCAATACAAAAGCAAGTAGCCACAACCAGCACAAGGTTGAAGATTTTAAGTAATGTTTGTAAAGTGTGTTTATACCTCGTTTGTCTTAGCATAAAAGTTTTTATCAGAGTTTGACTTATACTATCTACTTAATTGGAAGGTATTCGTAGGTCGAATTGGGACGTGATATCCAGGCCAATGTGCTTTATCTCAATTCTGTGTATTTCTGCTATATATAAACGTTGGATTTACGCAGAAAACACTGGCTCTTCTAACTGGCAGCAACACGTCAGTTGTCAGTTCGGTTTTGGTGGACCGATATAGTTTAACTTTGCAGAGAGAAGAATGGACTTGCTGTCTAAATGTACACATGCAAGATAACTAGAGGAGTAACACTGATGACACTGAATTACGCCCTACTTTCCATGGCCCGATGAACAAATGTGGGTTGACATCGCTTATTACGGCTGATAGCGGATGTTGTGTGATCGTCGTCAACGATGAAACAATGCTCCCTTCGATGTAGTAAATCTATTTTCATTTGAATCCATTCATATTTTCCGTAATAAACACGAAGTCTGTTTTGATTTCAGGATCATGGAATATCAAGTATGGAGGACTGACTGTGGGTAAAAACCAGAAGGGAGTAGTGAAGGTGAAGTCTGGTCTGTGTGTGACAAACTTCGATTTGTCAAAACCAACTGCTGAGGAGTTGTCTGCGAAGAAGGGATCTCGACAGGTGGACACGTACGTATTGATGTAGCGGATGACAGATGACTGCATGTCTTGTTCATCAGTTTATTAAATTGCACACACACAGATATGCACACTTAATTGGATAAAAATCGTCAACATTATCGTAGGCTGTCAGCAGCAGAGCGATGAGACACTACTTGTGTGATGTTTTGAGAATACCTGGTCCTCAAGAAGTGGTTCAGGAGATATCCATGAGTTAGGTCTCATTCTATAGTGGCGCCTTCAGAATATATTCTTATTGATTCTGAGGTAATTCAGTGATGGATTTGTCGACCGATTTCGTCAGCGAGTGGGTGAACAGGTGACTGTGATGTCTGCAGATCATGTTGTGAACCGATCAAATCAGTGTTATATTTTCATTTAATCGAATGTTCATTCGGACAACAAATAAGCCGGTCACCAGATTCACACTAATCGAAACACCAAAGGTAACTTCGATATTTGTGAGAATATCCACGCTTCACAAATACTGATCACAATCAACCATGCTGAGGCAAGTATTTCCCAGTGTGAGTAAGACAGCCATTCACGCATTCATTCATTTATTATAGGTTTCCTAATACAGTGATCAGGAATAAGCCCCTTAATTTGGATTACTCACAAACACCACACAAAAACATGTCGTATTTTCCAAAGTGTGTTTGTGTCTCATTGATATTTATTCTGCAATACTTACATCATTCCACTTCACTTCTCCCAAGATATGTTTATATACAGCACTTGATGTGTTCCCAATGCATACACTCGCATATTTGTCGTGAATTGTGTTTCTCTTCTCTTCCAGTGCCTGCAAACGTCCTGATCTAAAGAAGATTGAGAAGAAGATTCAAAGTTTGAAGAAGGACATCAAGGAGGTGAAGGATGCGAAGACGAAGAAGGATTAGATGTGTAGTGTGGAGGGTGGTTGAGTGATTCGCTGGCTGGATAGAAATGAGCATGATTGACATGTGTGTTTATAGATGTACTCAATAAATGCTAAGTAGTTATATTCTGTTTTGTTTCCTACCTTAGATCACTCGTATAAGTCGACTAGATCGAATATGTATGGCTGTGACGCACTCCAGATCAAGATGAAAACAGATGGTTTTGTGTTTGTGAAGTGATTGTGAGTGAGTGTGTGTGTTTAAACGTCTCTCCGTGAACTGAATAATGCGTTGCCTCTATTATGGGCTCAGTAAGCATACTCAGTATCGATCGGACTAAATTGATGAGATTAATCTGAAACCGCTCGTATTTCTCCAGTCCCCAGATATTTGAAATATCAGTTACATGTGTTCATTGTTGAGTCGGGTTGTCAGAAATTTCGCATTATAATCTGTGGGTCAACACATCTGACATTTCAGTGAATCTTATTGACTCCAAAACTTTACCGCTGGTCGCCTCAAAGTAACTGTTTTCACTTACGTGCATTTCCGAAAAATCAGTACTCGCTTCAGCGATGTCCTTCTCAAAGTGTAAAATCACACAACAAATAACAGATTGTAATGAGGAAAGAAGGGAAATTCACAAACACGAGTCATTAGAATGTCCTTATGTGTGCAATATGAGTGGTCCTAATTCAGTTATGAATACGAAGAACAAGTAGGACAAGCAGATCAGCAAGTGGACGATTTTTGGCGGATCAACACAATGCCACTGTTGGAAAGCACGTCTGTGAAATGAAATGAAGTACTGCCCGCATTATCTTCTGTCTGATTGTAACCTACTTTTCCTGTGCACGTTATCTGCAATTCTACCGAATCCTATTTACTTGAATATTTCTGGGTACAATCAAATCACCTATCATCGACAGAGTACAGATTCTTAGTTTGAAACTACTCCGATGCAACAAAACTTACTAAAATAGCGTATCATTGATACTATGCACAGTGAAATATTAGAGCACGAAGTAATCTGTGTGTAAGGTTATTTCATATCGTCCTCAAAAACAATTATTTTCGAATAAACAAAGATTTGCTTGAGAAAGGCATTAAATTCAGTATTGTAAAGGGGAAACGATTTCATATACAAAATTAACAAACCTTTTACGAAGTCAGCAATAAGCTCCACACAAACTAAGCATTTAGACTGATTTCGTCCCGTTGAATCAAAACTGTGTCGTCGTTGGACTGTCCAATATTCTCTCCAATCAAAGTGACACTAACAATTAGACTGACACACAAGATTGTCAAGCAAATCGTCTTTTCAAATGCTTTCGTTATCTAAAATATTTTACATTCTCAATCTGATTACCACTTCACTCATCCTACATTTCTGCTCACGTCAGTCGGTCTTCCACTCTATTAAGGCATTTCTCAAATCATATCAGTACTTGTTATTTGTGATCCCGTGCGAAATGAATTTCCGCGTCAATGTCTGTGTGTGTATCTGCATGTGAGATGTGCCGTGTCAGAAATGCTACCATCGAATCCACTGCGAGCAGAAATGGAGTAAACTGTCACTAACCCAGTCAATATCCTTTTCAGTCCCATCTAAATCGCATTCAGTCCGATTTTCAGCAGTTATGTTGACCGTGTGATTTGAAATATACTTCGATATGGCCTCAGTCTGTCGATGTTGAACATACAGACTGGATGAGTATTCTGTAGTTTTATAATAGCCACCCACCATATAATCATCCAGATGTCAAAAATCTCTACTGATCTTCAAATTATAATTGTCGCACCCTCAAATTTAAGCCCCACTTTGGTTCCAATAAAAAGCAGAGAATGATTACTAATTCCATCCATATCTTTCCCATGCTCAACAATCGCATGATTACATATTCTCATTACTGGATTTTTTATAGGTAGGGAAAGAATTTGTAAAAGTTATATTTGTAAAATCTCCGCGAATTTGAAATGATTAATTCCAACGTTTCGTTCGGTAATCTGGTCCGAACTTCTTCAGGGAAATTGGACAAAAATTGAAGAACAAGGGTTGTTCCTTTTATATATGAACCTGTTTATTTTAATTCGATTAATTTCCCTGAAGAAGTTCGGACCAGATTGCCGAACGAAACGTTGGAATTAATCATTTCAATTTCGCTGAGATTTTACAAATATAATTTTATAAAATAAAATGATCCCTGGTTCCAAATTGGATAACCAAGGCAGGTTCAAAGTAATGACAAATAACTTTTAGACACATGAGATAGGCTCAAGTCTTTTGTGATTTTGATTCAACGAATTCAAGTATGTGACCCTATCTTGTTTTAGATATGTACCTTAAGACATTGTTGAAATCAACCTTATAACCCGTCTCTATAATGTGCTTCGCTGTAGATGATGGTTGGCATCTTTTTTCGTGATCAATTGTATCTGGCGATTTTATTTGTTGTTGCAGCAATTTTGGAATATGTTCTGTAGGCCTTAGCTGAAAAGACCGATGTGTTCCATCTATGTACATTTGCTACACATATATGGAAAATGATAAACACAATTGGATGTGGCACTATCATCGGGATACTTTGAGGTTTCATAGGACAACATAATTCTAGTTTTCTCTATGAAGATAAGCTTAGCTCCATAGTAAGTTCTATTAGTTGCCGCCTTTAGTCTTTATTTAGTGACCATTCTTTTCTGATCACCCCTTATCAGCAAGGATATATAAACAACCATTTTTAGAGCTGATTGGATTGATTAAGCACTTTGGTTGACACTTCCGTGACGCCTAATATATTTAATGGGTAATTGTTACCTAACAATATTTCAATGATGTGTTTTCTGTCTTGTTTAGTTGTGTCGGCAGCACAAATACGGTGAGTGCGCCTACACCAACACTTAAACGACGCGTTTTTATACTGAGAAACTATGATAAATTCGATGCTGACCCGTCCAACGATGACTTTCTGTAGACAGATTGTTTCACTGACTCATCCTCTCGGTGGGTTTTGAGTACATTGAAAAATGGCAAACAACCATCATTCTCTTTAACGTATGTTAGCGATACACAGTCTTGTACTCTATTGATCTGGTTCAGGATTTCTATGGCGTCTGTCGGTTTATCACAAATGATTATTGTGCCATGCACAGATCTCTTATAAAAATAAACTTTTCCAGTGACATCCTCCACTAGGTTCTCAACATGGGACATGTATATATCAGCTAACAATAGACCTAGGGGCCTCCCATAGCAACACCATCGATCTGGCGAAAATACTCGCCCTCAAATGTAAACTTACTATTGTTAGTACATAGAAGCAGTAACTCTTTTGAATAAGATATTGACACTGGTAATAGGAAATTGTTGTCAGAGATGTAATCACATAAAAAATATCAACCGTCTATAAAAGAGCTACATTTGTAAATAAAGAATCAACATCTAGGAAAACATGGTTTTGTCATTATATCAACGTTATCAAGACAATCAATTAACTCAAAAGAATCCTTCAATGTGAACTTACAGAAGCTTCTTCTAGTAGGCTCTTACATTCCCACTAGCCACTGTGCAAGTTTGTGAGCTGAAAATCTGCACATTGATATTATGAGGCCGAGAGGAATGTTATGTTTATGCGTTTTAGGAAGACCATATATAAGTGGTAATTAGGACTCCGTGGGCTTTATTCAATTCAATTTCTCTCTGTTAATCGCATTCATATTTAAAAGCACTACTAGATTATTTGTCCCCATATTTTGTACATTCTTCACATCTTCCAGACTGCAGTCTCTCGTAAAATTATCATTATTTCAAAGAATGGATAACATTTTACTTTTGTATTCAATTTGTACATTATAACTGAATCAGAACCTTTATCTGGTCTGAGGATAATGACGTCATTATTATGTTTTACTTCTTTTAGAGCTTCAAAGTGATCAGATGTTAGGAGACTTTTCTGAATATTACGACTATTGCAGAAGTGGTGAGCAATGCCAACTAACTTTCCTTTGAACAAATCATGATGATCTTCAGAAACGGGACCAAGAGGGTTCAACTGATCATATAGATTTTCAAATTGTGCATGTACTTCGAGTTCTGAGAAATACTTTTCAGAAACGCAAAATTTAGGTCTGAGAGATAAGGCTTGTTTCTGCAGTGACGGCAGTGTAACAGAAGATAGGTTGATGACGTATTTCTATGGATTTACACGGGGAAAGAGTTACAATTGTGTTATCGTTAAGTGATTTCCGTAGCTGGCTGCAACAACAAATAAAATCGCCAGATACAATTGATCCCGAAAAAAGATGTCAACCATCATCTACAGCGAAGCACATTATAGAGACGGGTTATAAGGTTGATTTCAACAATGCTTTTAGGTACATATGTAAAACAAGATTGGGTCACATACTTAAATTCGTTGAAGCATTGACCATAAGACGACTTAAACCTATCTCATATGTCTAAAAGTTATTTGTCATTACTTTGAACATGCCTTGGTTATCCAATTTGGAACCAGGGATCAATTTACTTCATAATATTTTCAACCCCTTATTTACTTTGTTTTTTCTTTCTTACTCACACATTTGCGTCATCCCCCTGCCCATTGCTTGTGACCTTGGACTTTACACAATCTGACCTGTATTGCAGTGACTCATGCCTTCTTGCTTTCTAAAAAATCTGTACATGACAAGTACGTGTGTGATAAGAATGTCCGAAATGTGTTGCGTAAATACATTACACTTTTCAGATAAACTACGTTTTCTTATTGTGTTGCCGAAATTCGTAAAAGGAACTAATCCCTTTAAAAATAAACTGTCAGAAGTTCGACGAATAAAATGAAGAATGTTCATGAATTGTTAGAAGTTATAATTAATGGCTGACTGTATCATGTCACAGTAGCAGAATGGCCTACGAGCCAGCTTGACTTTTTAGCTGGAAGGCCCTCGGTTCGAAAACTGGCGGTGGGCGCATACTTCGAATGGGTGCCAAAACACTAGGACGAAATGGTTGTCCAGTATTCCCTGCTGGTTTCCAACGCTTTTCTAAATGATATCAATTCACAGTTCAGCAGGAAAAAATTCGCTTTCTCCTGTATATTCATTGAAGGGATTAGTGAAACACAATTAGGAAATGTAATGAACGCGACTAAAAACCAATTGCTTTTGAACATGGAAACTATAATAAAAACCCAGTGTGACAGGAATGTGGACCTGATCTTCTTTTCATTTCAGTTGTACGATTCTAAGTCCTGTCAATGGTGTTACGTCAGTCAAAATAATCGAATAACTTTAACTCCATCACTACTACATGATAAGTGTTTGTGTATTGTGTAAATTTTGTTGGAAGCGCTTGATTGATATGAACAACAGAAAGTGCCAATGAAATTGTCTGCAAACATTCTTTTCCTTGTACTGTGGTCAAGATTTGACCGGATCATTGCAAAATAGTTTAGCGCCGAGTGAGAAGTAGACATAAAATCGACTTTGAGAGGACTAAGGTTCTACAGCATGGTTTTGGTTCGTATAAAGATACACTGACTGCAGAAGCCCTACATATATTTGTTAATCCCAACAGTTTGAACAGACGTGAAGGTGTATTGTTAGCTGATGCGTGGCAAATCCTGACTAATAAATAAAATTGGATATGTATTACCAATAGTCATACTTGGTCCAGTTCCCGATTCTCTAACAAATGTTTTATGGCTGTTCACCCACCCACACACACCATTGTATACTGCATATACACATATATTTTAACATAAGTAGACTAATTTTGAAAGTCTGAGGTAACATTTTGAGCACAGTTCATACAATTTTTGTTTATTATACCTGTTGATATCTGTTCCAATTTTAATATGACAGGACAAACAATTAAAAAAAGAGATGTCCTTTTATATATAAACATACAATTTTATTTATTTATTATACACATGTTGATGCCTATTTTATGCTTCATGGTTGGACAAAGTTTCAAAAACAAGAGATGTTTCTTTTATGTATAAACCTCTGTTATGTTAATTTCGATTAATTTCCATGAAGAAGTTCGGACCAGATTACCGAACGAAACGTTGGAATTAATCATTTCAATTTCGCTGAGATTTTACAAATATAACTTTTACAAATTCTTTCCCTTCCTATGAAAAATCCACTTATGAGAACATGCATTCACGCGATTTTTGAGCACAGGAAAAATATGGATGAAATTAGTAATCATTCTCTGCTTTTTATTGGAACCAAAGAGGGGCTTAAATTTGAGGGTGCGACAATTATAATTTGAAGATCAGTAGAGATTTTTGACATCTGGATGATTATATGGTGGGTGGCTATTATAAAACTACAGAATACTCATCCAGTCTGTATGTTCAACATCGACAGACTGAGGCCATATCGAAGTATATTTCAAATCACACGGTCAACATAACTGCTGAAAATCGGACTGAATGCGATTTAGATGGGACTGACAATGATATTGACTGGCTTAATGACAGTGGGTTCCATTTCTGCTCGCAGTGGATTCGATGGTAGCATTTCTGACACGACACATCTCACATTCAGATACACACACAGACATTGACGCGGAAATTCATTTCGCACAGGAATACAAATATCAAGTACTGATATGATTTGAGAAATGCCTTAATAGAGTGGAAGACCGACTGACGTGAGCAGAAATGTAGGATGAGTGAAGTGGTAATCAGATTGAGAATGTAAAATATTTTAGATAACGAAAGCATTTGAAAAGACGATTTGCTTGACAATCTTGTGTGTCAGTCTAATTGTTAGTGTCAATTTGATTAGAGAGAATATTGGACAGTCCAACGACGACACAGTTTTGATTCAACGCGACGCTACCAGTCTACATGTTCAGTTTCTGTAAAGCTCAGCGCTGGTTTCGCGAACTTTTTGTTGGCAGTCGTATCTGACATCGTTTCGCCTTTACAATACTGAATTTAATGCCTTTCTCAAGCAAATCTTTGTTTATTCGAAAATAATTGTTTTTGAGGACGATATGAAATAACCTTACACACAGATTACTTCGTGCTCTAATATTTCACTGTGCATAGTATCAATGATACGCTATTTTAGTAAGTTTTGTTGCATCGGAGTAGTTTCAAACTAAGAATCTGTACTCTGTCGATGATAGGTGATTTGATTGTACCCAGAAATATTCAAGTAAATAGGATTCGGTAGAATTGCAGATAACGTGCACAGGAAAAGTAGGTTACAATCAGACAGAAGATAATGCGGGCAGTACTTCATTTCATTTCACAGACGTGCTTTCCAACAGTGGCATTGTGTTGATCCGCCAAAAATCGTCCACTTGCTGATCTGCTTGTCCTACTTGTTCTTCGTATTCATAACTGAATTAGGACCACTCATATTGCACACATAAGGACATTCTAATGACTCGTGTTTGTGAATTTCCCTTCTTTCCTCATTACAATCTGTTATTTGTTGTGTGATTTTACACTTTGAGAAGGACATCGCTGAAGCGAGTACTGATTTTTCGGAAATGCACGTAAGTGAAAACAGTTACTTTGAGGCGACCAGCGGTAAAGTTTTGGAGTCAATAAGATTCACTGAAATGTCAGATGTGTTGACCCACAGATTATAATGCGAAATTTCTGACAACCCGACTCAACAATGAACACATGCAACCTACGTTTCAAATATCTGGAGACTGGAGAAATACTGGCTGTTTCAGATTTATCTCATCAATTAGTCTGATAGATATTCAGCATGCTTACTGAGCCCATAATGGAGGCAACGCGTTATTCAGTTCGCGAATAGACGTTTAAACACACACACTCACTCACAATCACTTTAAAAACACACAAGCATCTATTTTCATCGGGATCTGCAGTGCGTCACAACGACAGCCATACATATTCGAACTAGTCGACTGATACCAGAGATCTCAGTTAGAAAATACAGAACGGAATATGAATTTTCAGCATTTATTGTGAATATCTTTAAACACACATGTCAATCATGCCCATTCCTATCCATCCATTTTATCACTCAACCTCCGTCCACACCACACTTCTATTCTTTCTTCGTCTTTGCATCTTTCACCTCCTTGATGTCCTTCTTCAAATTTTGAATCTTCTTCTCAATCTTCTTCAGATCAGGACGTCTGCAGGCACTGGAAGAGGACAAAAACACGAGACATATGCAAGTCCATGCATTGGGAACACATCAAGTTATGTGTATAACTATATCTGTTGAGAGATTAAGTTCAATGTACTGCCTAATGCACAGTAAATATCAATGAGACACAAACAGACCTTGGAAAATTCCACATGTTTTTGTGTGGTGCTTTTGATTAATCCGAGAGAGCCTCTTTTTCTCGATCACTGTGCTAGTAAACCTCTTATAAATGAATGAATGCGTGAATGGTTGTCTTATTTCCACTGGGAAATACTTGTTTAAGCATGTTTGATTGTGATCAGTATTTGTGGAGCGTGGATGTTCCCACAAATATCGAAGTTACCATTGGTGTTTCGAGTAGTGTGAACCTGGTGACCAGCTCATTTGTTGTCCGAATGAACATTCGACCAAGTGCATATATAACACTGATTCGATCGATTCACGACATGAATGGTAGACATCACAGTCACCTGTTCACCCACTGAATAACGACTCACGGTCAACAGATCCATCACTGAAATACTTCAGAATCAATAAGCATATATTCTGAAGGCACCACTATAGAATGAGACCTAACTCATGGATATCTTCTGAGCCACTTCTTGAGGACCAGGTATTCTCAAAACATCACACAAGTAGTGTCTCATCGCTCTGCTGCTGACAGCCTGTGATACTGGTGACGAGTATTATGGAATGAAGTGTGCATGCGAGTGTGCAATTTCATAAAACTGATGAACAAGACATGCAGTCATCTGTCATCAGCTACACAAATACGTACGTGTCCACCTGTCGAGATCCCTTCTTCGCAGACAACTCCTCAGCAGTCGGTTTCGACAGATCAAAGTTTGTCACACACAGACCAGACTTCACCTTCACCACTCCTTTCTGGTTTTTTCCCACAGTCAATCCTCCATACTTGATATTCCATGATCCTGAAATGAAAACAGACTAGGTATTTATTACGGACAATTTGAATTGTTTCAATTAAAAATAGATTTACTACATCAAAGGAAATATTTTTTTATCGCCGACAACAATCAATTTACATCTTCTCTCAGCCATAATAAGCGATGTCAACGCACATTTTTCAATTGAGACAAGGGAAGTAGTGCGTAATTCACCGTCATCAGTGTTACACCTCTAGGTTTGTTGCATGTGTTCATTGAGACAGTAAGTCCATTCTTCTCTCTGCTAAGTTAAGCTATGTCGATCCAATGAGACAAAACTGACAACTGACGTGTTGCTACCAGTTAGAAGAACCAGTGTTTTGTTCATAAATTCCACGTTCATTTATAGCAGAAATACACAGAATAGTGATAAAGCACAGGATATCACTTCCCAATTTTACTCACGAGTATCTTCCATTTATGTAGATAGTTTAGGTAAAATTACTTTTATGCTAGGACAAACGAGGTATAAACACACTTTGCAAACATTACTTAAAATCAGCAACTATATGAAGGTTGCAGTTTCCTGTGTTCACAGTGATTCTTCAAACATAATGTCTCTTGTTCTTCGACGAATAATATGCGTGCTTTTTTAGTGGTGCTTATTCACCCCCCGAATCGCTTTACTTTAACTTTTCCTCTTTCCTATTCCTTAGTCAAGCCAATTCGTATCGGTTTGTCAAATACTCAGCTCGCGGTGTTTCACCTGATGTCTGACCCATAATCAGCTGTGTATTTGTACACTACATCTCTACAAGTGTTTTATAAATTGACTAGTGTGTTGATGAAGAATTCTATTGTTCATCAATCAGATGTCATGTCGTCAAATAATCAGTGTGAGAAATGTAATTTTAATGAAATAAGTGTGAGATGAGACTATATCCCGTAGTCGTTTGTCTACATCTTTTAAGTGGTCATCAGTGCTGCTTTGAGACTGTGTGTTTGTCATCATACGTGATTTTGCAATACCTTCGTCTATCTTTATGTGCGTATAGGTAATAATGTTAAACGCTGAATCAAACTCAATGCTGAGAAGTGAATGAAGTGGTAACTGGCATCAAAATGAACAACAAGCAAATGAGTTCACACGACTTACCATCCTCATCAAAGTGCAGTGGGAGTTTCTCAGATTTCTTGTAAGGCTTCATTTCGACGAGGTGTGGGAGCAGAACACAAGCCATGACAATGTATAGAATCGAAGAATGTGTCATAATTGGAAGCCTGTGAAATCAAATAGGACAAACGAAGAATAAATTCTCTTCTGAGTGTGGCTCAGTTAACGAATAAACTAAAGTTGATTGATGAGAATGGTGATCATTGGAAGTGATGCACACGTTGACAAGTGCAGTTATCGATGCCTAACATTTAGAAAGAATTACAGAAAACCACTGTGGTATTCGTGAAATACATGTAAGTCTACTAAGGAGCAGTCACATATTGTGGTAGGTGAGCCAGACATAGATGAAATTGGATTGTTTAACTTACAAGTTGTTTCTAGGTTACTGGTTAGCTGAATAGTGTTCCACTTATGCACATATTTATACATGAATGTGAACGTGAGCTAAATGTCATGCCACATGTTCAGAGGTCATGTTTGTCATGTAATTCCATGTAATCTGTCAGCATTTTAGCAGCTTTTAGTAGACCACATGATATAATGTCATTATTGAGTACTGGCTGACCTCGTTGAATGCTTCACACATTGATGCGCAAGATAAGTGGGTTTAATAATTCTCCTATTTCACTTTATTTTAGCGATAGTTATTGTTATTCTTATAATTGATTTAATCACTGATCTTTGATTCTCTCTAGTGATGAATTCGACCTGGAATTTTTTTATTAACTTGAATGCTTGATTGAATTCTTTCCTGCATATTGTCTTGCTCTCCCACCAGTTTAGGTATGAGATTTCTGTGTTGACTGACCTTTGGACACATCTCCGTTTTTTTTCCATGCATTCTGTTCTCGTCCTGTGTTCAGGAAAATCGAGAAGATAATTGCTTTCGTGGAGTGAAAATTCTGCCGATTTTATACGCCTGTATTTTCGCGAAGTCTGAGACTGATATGACTCGCGGTGTTTGCAGTTAAATGAATTAGGTGAATAATTTTGCAGTTTCTTCTTTTTGTCACAGTGTATCCCAAGTAATTCGTTATATAATTTGGGGATTTATGAACTTCGCCTCCGTCAAATGACATGTAGTGTATCAGTGATGAGTGGATTCTGCTGTTGTAGGCTTATGTGTATGTGAACAAAGAAAGAAGAAACATTGGCGCAGAATAATCTGGATCCATTTTATTTCATTGGTTCTAATCAGTTGCGTACAACCTTTGTCCATTTGCAAGCATATTTGCAGAGCGTCATAGTAAAATAAGGCGTTGCGATTTACAGGGTCTCTAAAGTGTTACGACATATGTATATCTTGTTAGAGGGAAGTTTCTTGAAAAAACTAGTTAACAGTTGTGTTGTTAAGGTGGTAACAAAAGACAATTAGCAATAGTTACGTAATTGGATAAGAGAAGATCAAAATTTAAAAATTTCGGTGCACATGAGGTCAGATGAGAGGTTGATGATGTGATACAGTGAGCAGAACTCAGAAGATTAAGAAAAATGATCTCTTAAGACAGTCAAGCGAAAAAAATAAAGGGGAAGGGGAGTGAAAAGATAAGTTAACAAAATTAGAAAACAAATAGTTAATAAGAGGTGAGTCACGAGGGTAATTGAAGTCCAACAACGGATTCTTTTTGAACACATAAGTCAGGCTTCAATCGTTTTATTACTGTAGCTTCAGCAAACCTGAGAAGACTTGAGGTACTTTGTTTGTTAATTATTTTTGAATGATTCTACTCGGTGTCCTGTGTCAATCAGGTGTTTGACGATCTAAGAGCTGAGACAGTTCGTTCGCAGAATCTGACGGAGGCCCTCCTCTCTGTTCTTCCAGTGTAACTGCTCCCGCAGATACATGTGAATTGGCATACACAATTGGAGGTAACATGTGAGAGGTACTTGTCAAACTTTGACTGCACCAGTGAGGAGGTTGTGCGGGATAGAGAGATTATGTGCATGTGACCACATGGGTGATTAATTGATTGATTTATTGAAAGAGCTTGATTTGATTTGATTATTTGAGTTCGTTTTCTTTTATCCATATGCGTGTCATAATGTCTGGGCGTATGTGTAGATGATTATATCGCAGATTTATTCGATTCAATGTTGTTACACAGTTAACTGTTTCACACATCACGCGTGAATCAATTCTGTGAATGCCATTCTATAACGTAAAGGATATAATATATAATTTGGATTGTTTTTGATGTAGCTGTGTTCTCTGAGCTTTCATTGCCGTACTTCAAATTGAAGTATGAGCTGAAAATATTGCCCAGCAGGGCAATGAAAACTTTGCAAAAATACCATCCAGCTCAGAGAACCGAACTACATAAAAATCATCCACAAATATTCTCCATTAGATAAGAATTCTGTTGAGCCGTGTGAAGATTTGATACACGGTACTGATGACAATCATTCCTAGATCTTTAATATGTAGGATGAAAATTTAGAGTAATAGGAATCCTTTCATGTCGGCCTCTATATCAAATATTGCGAATTATGGCTATATGTCACCGTGTAGATTCCTATTCAGGCACCAGTTTACTACATTTCTTATGTTCTCTTGATTGTCGACAATTCTGTTATTAACGCACCTAGAACGTGCTCCTTAAATATTGTTATCGATGGAATCCACTTCCATTGAATTCTGAAGCAGTATAATGTAGACATTTCGTCACAAGGAATATCCTATCAAAGTGAAACACGGTGAAACTAATATTGAGAATAATCACAAGTAAAAGACTTAACCAACGAAGGGTCAATTTGTGTTTTAAATGTCTTTATATATTCTTGTAGCAAAATATGATTCTCGAACTCTCATTATATGTGTTCTCCGCCATGTAGAGAGGAGTGGTAAGAGGGCTCCAGTGACGAATGACGCCAAGGAGAAGGAGACGAACAAGAATAAGAAATAGATCGGCTTTTGTGTCACATCTTCCAAGAGTGGTGAACTGAAGCAACGAGTATGATTGTAGAATTATTCTTAAAAAATGAAGTGATGTATGTATACAAATAATAAATGAATGACAGTCAGCCACCTTCATGTGTCTTTTCCTTCTTATCGAATCGATGAGAAGTGTACCTCATTCCATGTGATATATTCTTATACGTGCTTGAAGTAGTATATTGATAATCCCTACTTTATTTGTATGCCTGCGTGTGCATTCTGTGATTAGAACTGATTTAGGGTCTTGATGATTCATGACATTTTCTTCTCGTTAATCTCTTCTTCATCTTTCTTCACATTCTCTTACCTTTGTCATTGTCGCTGGAGAATTTAACCAGTGAAACACCCTTCATATTCTCTTCACATCATCTTTCCGATATCGTTATGAAAATGGCATTATCCACAATTCTCAATCGCCCCTGTTGCATACAGTGAAGTGCAATGCAACGACATACTTGAGAACTTGTCAAGGTAAGCATCAGGGAGATGAAAATAAGAAGAACAATTCAGTATAAAATAACCATTCTAAATTATTCAGCATTATACTACAGACACCCCCATTCGCACTGCAGCGGTAAACAACAAAATCAACTAGCTAATTGATGAGTAGTGACTTGCAGTGGTATATAGGATGCGCATTTCGTCCTATTAAGGACTCGTCACTGGGTGTACCTGCACTCCTCAGTGAGTGATGATGTTACCACCGAGAAACAAGAGTAGGTTCTCGCGGCCCTAAAGGTCTAGCGGATAACGCATTGGCGTTTGAAACTATGGACATTGGCTTCGAGCGTTGGTGATAACATCATCACTCGCTGAGGAATGCAGGTACATCCAGTGGCTGACAAGTCCCAAATAGGACGAAATGTGCAACCTGAATTTCACTGCTAGTCACTATCCACCAGTTAACTTCTAATTACATGCCCAGACATCGTCAAAACATCTGCACAAGAAGCCGATATGTCAACCTAAGACCGAGCACTTCAGTCCAATCAATCGACGGGAAAATCTTAAATTGAATAAAAAAATCAATTCGTGTCTAGATATAACTGAATGAGGGAAGGATTCTATCAGAAATTGTCGAATGACGGTTGATGAAATATTGGAAAACAAATAGTAACACGTAGAAATATCATTCAACATAGAAGTCAATTAAAACTGATTCACACCAGAATGTCTACTTAATTATTATTATTTCCTTTAATTCCTAGGGGAACATATGGTTTCAGCCGCAAGTCTCCATTTCGTTCGGTTCTCTGCCAACGTTTTCAACTGGCTTCACGTCTGCCCACATGCTTTCACCTCCTCTCCCCATGACCTCCTTTAAGTCACCCTTGGACGACCAACTCGCCGCTCCCCTTTCGGGTTCCACTCGACGGCTTGTGTAGTGATGTTACTTAATGGTTTCTTCAGAGTATGGCCAATCCACCTCCATTTCTTCTTGCCTATTCGTTTTACAATCGGTTCCTGGTTGATTTACTCCTAGAGATCCCTGTTGCTGCTCTTTTCTGGCTATCTGATGTTGAGTGTTAAGCATAGACAGTTGTTGAATAAGGTCTGTAGTTTGTTTGAGGTGCTCTTCATGATGCGCTAAGTCTCTGATCCATAAAGTGACACTAATTTCACATTGTAGTTGAAAATCCGGACCTTATTTTTCATTCTGAGGTGTGCTGTTGACCTCCACACAGACTTTAGAGTAATGGAAGCTTACTTTGCTTTCCCGATCCTTGCTTTGATATCCTCGTCAGTTCCGCCTGTAGTTGAAACGATGCTTACTAGGTAGGTAAAGGAGGTAGTTTCTTACTTAAGGTAGTTTCTACTTAATTACACCTTTATGATCAGTTGGTTTGATGCAATAGTGAAGAAATAAGCATATCAACTAGAAGGTCACAAAGTAGGCAGAGTTACAATCAAGAATTTAAACAAACACACAAAGTTCATGTTAAAGTCAGCGCCAAAAGTGTTGAAAGCTTCACAATTTAACCCCATACAGCACAAAACATAAGACAGAATGTTTAGGGTGGCTGATTTATCCTAATTTCTTGTACTTTAATCAGTGAACATTACAGCAAGGTCAATCAATCCAAAATGGTGATCTGAATTTTTTAGATTTACACAGCCCTACCCACTTACTGACAGATAGAATCGATTCACGTGACAAAGCCGACCACTCAACGAGTTACTTAACACAAAACTCACGTTTACATGCGTATATAAATGCATGCAGCAGTGGAACAATATTCAACTCAACAGTAATCGACAAACAAATTGTAAGTTAAACAGTTGGATTTCACACCTTATACTGACACCCATGTCTAACGAGTCACTTATTCATCCTGCTCAGCGAACACACTAACTGAATTCTGTTTCACACAGTCACACATATGACAAATCTCTACTGCATTTCGCTAATCACGACGAATGCCACTGTGTTTTGTAAATTAGAGGTGAAAAATGGAGGATTATCACCTTTATTCACCGATGTATTCATCAATTCCGTCTCCAATTGTTTATCACTCACTTACCGTTTTACTGTCATTTTTGCTAGACTCCAATTCGAACTTGTCTTTCATCTGATTCATTTCTATTTTCAGACTCGCGAAAATGACGCGGTTGTCGATGTTGTGCATCGTGATGGCTTGTGTTCTGATGCCATATCTCGTCCAAATGAAGTTAGCTACGAAATCTGAGGAGGTTCCACCACCTGTTGATGATGAAGGTGAGTCATACGAATGGTTGTTTTGTTCATTTTTGTATCATCCACCTCATTACTCACACTCCACTGGGGTCGAAACATGTTGACTGCAGTGAGACAATTACTGGATAATTGATCATGAAACTGAGGAGACCAGTCTCACATCTGTTTACTCATCTCACTCCCATTGCATTCTAATTGCGAAATGGTCTAATGGGATTGCAGGAATATTTTTCATCACGACACATCAATGTGAGTATGTTTCGTGACCAGTCAAATACTAGTTTCTTCATTTTAATATGAATGTTTGTTCGAAAATAATAGACTTCGTGTTTCAGTGGGCACTGTCATCATTTCTTGAATGATCGGCGCTTCTGATGACTCTGACTTCTACCCGAATTCTCATAAGTTCACTGATGAATATAGGTCGCCATCGCTTATTTTACATGGAGGCGGAAATCACCTCGGAGGGGTAATGCTTCAATTTGACGTTTGACAATTGCGTTACATTCATGAAGCTAACCGGTACGGTTGAATCACTTCACACTGCTCATCATAGTCATTCGTTGTATATAGCTGTCAGGATTGTGGTATATCGATTATGGTAACTCGACTTTGGAAAGGAGAAACAAACGGTTGGTGTAGATGATATACATTTAATGTATCACAGCTTCAGCCTCATCTGACTGCACTGATGAGGAGTTCGCAAGGCGTATCCACAACCTTAAAGGAACTCGTGTCCCTTGTGAGATTCGAAAGAGCGTCATTCAGTGCTGCAGTAAGAGACATTACCACTGAGCTATTCGCAAACTTGATTGACCTCCTGTGGGACTGAAATAGGTATTCCGATTGCATACGTCACTCCAGTAACTAGTGTCCAATCAAAATACTAACAGGCTAATACTTTCTCAAAATGTATTAATAGATTCGTCGAATTAATAGTGGATTTATTGTAGGACAGGGCGACATAACTGATCACAAACTACAAATGTTTAGATGTGAGGTCACCTAGTAATGGCTCATTCATGGTTCATTAGGACAGTGATAATTGCAAATGACAAACGATGTTTTATGTAGAAAAAGATATAATTTCTGATTATTTGAGGGACCAAAGTTTCATTGCACATGTTCATTTCTCTGATAGTAACGAATTAACTCACATGTTGAATCTTGTCAGAGTCGTTCAGAATCTACTCAATGTTACCAACACTCACAGTAAATAAACATTACCAGTGATTATCTGGAAAGCATATTTCAGAAGCATTCAATATTCTTTCTACAGTCCTCATTTCACTCCTCAATCAATTTGTATATTTATCGCGATCTCTATCGAATGCATACAATTGTATTTATCGTGAAATTTCTCTCTATTTTCAGTGTCTGTGAAATCCCCCGATGGAAACAAAACTGCCGAGAAGCCTCCTGTGAAGACAAACATCACAAGTGAGAATGATCCAGTGAAGGCGAAAGCAGAGAATGCTAAGGAGGTGGTGTTGAATGGCATTAAGGGTGTGAAGGGTGTGAACGAGACATCACATGGGACGAATGCAACCGAGGTGAAGGATAAGAGCAAGAAGAAAGAAGGGAAGGGTAAGAAGAGCGCGAAGGACAAGAAAGACGATTGCGATGATGATGATGATGACAAGGACGACGACGATAAGGATGAGAAGGACGACGATGATGACAAGGATGACAAGAAGAAGAAGCAGAAGAAACAGGAGGAGAAGAAGAAGAAGAAACAGGAGAAGAAGGCGAAGAAGGCCGCTAAAGCTGCGAAGGTGAAGAAGGCCAACGAAACTGAAAAAGCGATTGTAGACGCTAAGCAGGTGAAGCATGTGAACGTGACGACTGTTGAGAAGAATAACACGAAGACGGTATAGATGAGTGTTGTGTGAAGGTTCAGTCGATTGTGTGCAGGAGAGTGACAGAGTGAAATAACATGTGTGCTCATATTGCCTTCATTAAATCATTAATAAAAGCCTGATAAATGTTATTCACATTGTGTGTCGTTCTTTTCTGTTCCATTCTCATTAGTCGACTATGTAGGGTCTACATGACTTCGTTGTTATGCACACCTGTTCACGCTCACAACGTGTTGTCGTCTGTGCTTAGAAGTGTGGTATTCTGAGTGACTGATTGTGCCTCTGCGAGTGTAAATCACAGTCTCACTTCATTATCTTGCCGTTGCTTGTGAAACTGGATTCGTGCTCACTCTCTTTGCAAGCATACACAGCATGATCTTCTAAGCAATACATATTGCAGGTTCGTTTGCTTTTGTGACTGCCTCGTACGCATTCATCTGAGTAGAGGAGATTGCACGAACAAAGACATCTGATATCCGATATTCAGGCTGACAAAATACTATGTCCGCCTACATTTTCACAACAGACTCATCGGATGTCATCAAGTGAACATATTCAATTTCTTCTCGTCAGCTCAACATACTCACTCGGATGAAAATCATTCGGTGTATTCGAATAAGATAATATTTCTTTACTGGTCAAACAACTTACGCATGACTAGCGTTTATTATTAATATGTGACATATGTGTGTTTTGGAGATGTATGTAAGAAGACGTCAAACAAATTGCTCGACAATTTGAGCATGATTAGGCATTCCATTTCCAGAATCCAACATCACCATCTTCCAGTAATTCATGCAATCTTCTTTCGATGGAAAAACTACATATGTGGTGAATTCACGCTACCGCCTGTTTCTGCTGAGTCATTCACATGTATCATGTGTGACGGGTTCAGTAAAACGTAGTCTTCACTTGAGTCTGCATCATGACATCAACTGCTCTCCTTCTTTGTTCGCCAATCAGGTTAGTCAAATCCTAGCTATCCTTTATATTTTGATGAATTTGTCGATTTCTAACTACCTAGAACTGATGCGACCCTTTCAAATAGGAATAAATAGACATGTCTCTCTCAAAAGAAACTTTCTAGCCCTTCTTGGGAATCAGCATGCAGCTGTAATAAATGCGTACGTATTTAATCACGCCAGTGACATAATGTGAACTCTGTTCAATAATCAAAGTAAAATGCAGACTTCACAGTGCACAGTTGAAGATGTGATTATAACAGATGAATTCCTTGAGGGCAGTAATCTAGGAATTGGTGTATATATACCAACCCTGAATCGACAGCATCTTGTTTGCCTCGCCTTGGCTTCAGTGAGATCATTGCTCCAATTGATATCTCTTGTCTTTTGTTTCAGCGGAAATGAGATTGTTCCTCATATATTTGTGAGGAATTTATGGTTTTATTTTATATTCAGTTCTTTCGTGCTACTTCATCTTTCTTCGGGTGACGGTTGCGAATTTTCAGTTGTGTTGCTGGGTCGCTTTACACTACACGGGACATGGTAGACTGAAATATGTAACACTTACCGCAGGAGATTCTCACAATTATGTATCGATGATGAAAATCTCAATAAAGTATTGGTAACCTGATATAAAGTCGATGTGAACAGTGCTACTCTGGTAAAGGTCTCCAGCAGCAATAAGAAAGTATGGTGGTGTTGGTCAGTCAGTCAAAAAAGCGGTAGATCAGAACTACGGGAATGCCAACACAAACACAGTTGAACACAATCATGAGGGAATACATGCGGACGTTCGTTCCCAGAGGAAATCATCAAGAGTAAAGTTTAAAATGACAAATGTTTTGTACATATTGGTCTGGTTGAGTCGGTCAAAATCGGATTCATCTTCAATACCAGACGAATACTGCCATAAGTAATAATCTTGTAAAATGCTGTATATGTGAATAGTAAATATACACAAATTACATGTTATCAGTCAAAATCCTAACAGTTGCATCATTTCACTTCAGATTTGATACCATTTTCATCCGCTCAAATACTGTGTATGTGGAAGTGGACCAATTTTAAACTTCACGTTCAGGCATAAATCTGACCTAAACAAACTGGTTGGCACTCACGAGGTGTGCAAAATAGATGGCACTGAAATAGAAACCAAGTCGGAAATTAAATACCTAGGCGTCATTCTCTCTGCTGATCTCCCCTGGTCGTCTCATATCTTGATGATTTCTAAGAAAATATCCCGTCTTACCTTCTACATCAAGAAGTCAAGACATTCTGGAATAACCCAACCCTTACTCCTACAATTCGTTAACTTTCGCTTTCTGCCAATTATTCTCTTATATTCGCCCTTAGTTTTTCCCGGGCTACTGAAAAATGACTATATCTTATTGCGTAGGTTGTTAAAGGTTGTCAGCAGGGTAAGGAAAGTGCCACTTAACCAGCTTGTTAATATTTCGGTCGACAGGCACATGGACTCATGTGAAAAATGGGCCAAATCCATTTTGTCTAACTCACACCACTCTCTTTATTCACAACTCTCCCCTTGTATCTCATCAGGCGAAACCAGAAGCCTATATAGAAAACTATATTCTCGCACCAGCAAGTACAATAACTCAACCGTACCCTACTTAGCTCGTGTTCTGTGCGATAAAGAAAGCATTAGGCGTGAGACCTATAACTTGTTAAATAGTCAGTAGAACAACTGTATCTCGAATGTCCAACTCATATCATTTATAGGTACAACGTTTTCTTTCTTTCTTTTCCTTTTCTCTCTCTATCTTTTTTTCTGTTATGTGCTGCTTTGTTTCTTCCTTCCGCTTACGTCAGTAAATATGATAGCATCTACTTTTCTAACACCTTCAAACACTGTTCAGTTTTGGCTTTGTTACCAACATGCAAATATGTTGTTGTCATAATGAACTAAGATTTCCTTAATCTATGTTGAATTTTTTTATTGATAATGTACTAACTGGATGTAAAACTGTAGTAAAATGCTGAGAAATCCATTCGGTATCACAAGTACTGTTTTGCAATAAGGCAAATTATTATTATTTCGCCTGGGAATGACAGTCCGCATGTATTCCATCATGATTGTGTTCAACTGTGTTTTTGTTGGCATTCTCGTATTTCTAATCTACCTCTACTTTGACTGCTGGAGACCTTAACCAGAGTAGCACTGTTCACATTGACTTTAAATCACGTTACCAATACCGTAATAAGACTTCCAACATCTGAACGTAATGATAAGTACGTTTTGTTGTTAACTGAACTATTCTCATTCGCCTATGTACACTTATTGAAAAGTGACGCAAATGCATAACTGGAAATTAGCACCAGTCGTCTCCAGAAAGTTAAATTTACAAGGAAGTACTGAATGTAAAATAACCACATATATTCCTCACAAATATACTAGAAACAATCTCATTTCCACTGAAACAAGAGACAAGAGATATCAATTGGAGCAATGATCTCACTGAAGGCAGAGCGAGGCAAACAGGAAGGTTGCTAATCATGGTTGATGAAAGAAGGAAAGCAATTGAAACTCGTTGAAATATCAGTCGACATGATGCCTATTTAACATTTGTTCACACCGAAATAACTGCAGCATCATACCTCAAGTAAAGTAGGTCCGATGCAAAAACGACTGAATAAGCAGACCAACCAGAAAAGCAGCCAGTAGACAGGAATTTAACTGAGCATTCAAACAAAAGAACAAACACACCGCTTGTTGAAGTCACCTCCAGAAGTGTTGTTCAGAGTGGCATGTAGAATGAAAGAATAAAAATGCAACCAAAGAGAACAAATCATATGAGATCGCTCCCATGTCTTCTGAGCGGGTTCTCTCAACTCACTAATTGTACTGTATTTAAACTAGTGAAGCATTCATCGAGGACAATCAGTTTCAATTTATGTGACTTGACATCACAAGATCTGCACCAACGTGATCACATACTGACAGACAGAATCGATTTATGTGACAAAGCCGACCACTGAACACGCGGCTTGCCACTCATCTCAGGTTTATATGCATATATAAATGTGAGTATGAGTGGAACACTATTTATATAAGTATAAAACTTGGGCACTGTGGTGAAGCATAACTCCATTGTGGATAAGATTTTATTTTGATAATCACACAGTTTTGAACAGTAATATTAACTAATGACGTTTCGAGCATAAACTATTGCTCATGATCATATCAAGTTCTTGATATGTTTGACTGTTTCACACATTCGCGTTCTTCAAAACGACTTTCTTTGCTAGCGAAGTCTAACCCAATAAATGTATTCATCCTCTGTTTGATGTATAATAATGGATTTCTTGTAGTCGAACATTATCTGGTGTATATGCTTCATTTATGTAATAGTTACCATTGAACAGCGTTTATTCTCATCACTTTTGTCGTGTCTGACTTTCATGTGCTGTTCGCCTTACACCTGGATCGCCTTTGACACAGGTTTGCTTCATTGACTTATTGACACATACTGACACATACTGTTTGACGGTATTCAGCGAAAGATACCTCACAACTGAGGTTTGTGTATTATATTTGATGGTTAATATAGTGCCGTATTCTTAGGCAAATCCTGTGTTTTTTGATTTGACGTGTCACATAACGAGTGGTTTTAATGATCGTTTTGAGTCAGTCACCTAACATTCTGTCATTCCCATGGAATTCACCTATCATAATCACATCTTCAACTGTGCACTGTGGAGTGGAGATTTGCATTGAATTGTGGAACACTGTTCACATTTTTTTCAGTATTATTATTATTGTTCCCTTGGGTTCCTAGTGGAACATAGGGCTTACGATGCACGTCTCCACTTGCTTCTGTCTTCTGCTGTACTTTTCACCTACATTCATGTTAGTTCATGCTGTTTCAGTTCCTCTTCACACTACCTCCTCCATTTCACCCTTGCACATCCCACTCGCCGCTTCCACTTCGGGTTCCACTCGAGCACTGGCCTGACGCGCGATGTCACCCAGTGGCCTCCTCAGTGAGTGTCCAATCCATCTCCACTTTCTCCTGCATATTTGTTGAGCGATTGGTTCCTGTTTCGTTTGTTTGTTCCCATAGGCTCTTGTTTGTGATTCTTTCCGGCCGGCCATCTGATCTTCAGTATAGAGCGAAGAGAGTTGTTGATAAAGGTTTGCAGCAGGCTGTTGGAAATATTCTTCGTGACCCGCCAAGTTTCTGATCCATCCGTATAGAAGAACTGACTGACTTGACGTTTTTATTGAAAATCTGAATTTTGTTGTTGATGCAGGCTGAGTGACGAAGATTTCCAGATTGGTTTCAGGTTGACGAATGTGTTTCTCGCCTTCCAGATTCTTGATTCGATATCGTCGTCCGTTACTTCTGAAGTTGAGATAATGCTCCTTAGATAAGTGAATGAAGTAACCTCCTTCCAATCCCTCCCGTTGATGGTGATTGGCACTGAATGTTGCTGCTGCTGTTGTTGTTGTTGGTTGGTTATTTTCATAATCTCCGTCTTGTCTATGTTCACCTGGAGTCCTGTCTTTGCTGTTTCTTCGACCAGTTTGTCGGTTTTTGCTTGTAAGTCTTCGATTATGTGTGACATCCAACACAAATCATCCGCGAAATCCAGGTCTTCTAGGTTCTTCACGTCGGTCCAGGATATCCCTGTCTTCTCGTTTCCCACTGTCTCATGCATAATCCAGTCCACCACAATTAGGAATATCATTGGTGATAATAAGCACCCTTGTCTGACTCCTGTGTTTACTCCAAACGCTTCACTGAGTTTTCCGTTGTGGATCACTTGACATGTGCCGTTGTCGTACAGTTGTTGAATGAGGTTGATGAATATTTGGGGTACGCCGTAGTACTCGAGTAGTTTCCAAATTACTTCGCGGTCAACGCTGTCGAAGGCCTTCTCAAAGTCTATAAAGTTGAGGTAGAGATTTGATTGCCATTCCATGCTTTGTTCGATGATAATGCGTAGAGTTGCAATTTGATCAGAACATGATTTGCCTTTCCTGAATCCAGCTTGTTCTGGTCGGAGTTCTGTATCCAGTGCGTCCTTGATTCTCTCCAGGATGATGCGACTCAGGAATAATCTTGGCGTCGACAGGAGCATGATTCCTCCCCAGTTCTTGCAGAGTCCCAGGTCGCCCTTCTTTGGTAGTTTCACTAGGTAACCTTTCCTCCAGTCAGTAGGTACCTTTTACCTCCATCCAGACCTTTTGCAATAATGCAGTCAGCATATATGCTGTCGTTTCTGGGTCCGCTTTCAGTGCTTCCGGGGGTATTCCATCTGGTCCAGCTGTTTTTCCAGCTTTTAGAAGCTTGATTGCATTCAAGACTTCAGCTTTCGTTGGAGGATTGGTGTCAACTTGCAGTTGTGTACGTGCTGTTGTTGATATTTCTGGACGGGTTGCAGGTGGTGGTCTGTTCGAGAGTCCTTTGAAGTGGTCCGCCCATTGTTTAATCTGTCTTTCTTCCTTAGTAATTAGGTTCCCTTGACTGTCTTTTATAGGTTTCACTTGTGCTGATCTCTTCCCGGATAGAGACTTGGTTATCTGATATAGTGTCCTCAGGTCCCTTTTGCCTGCTGCTTTTTCAGCTGCAGTGGCCACATTGTCGCAGAATTGTCATTCCTAGCACTCTTCTTTACTTTGGCCAGTGCTGTGTGAGTTGAACTCAGCGTCTCCTCTTGTCCGTCCTTGCATTGAATCATTTTCTCTTTCACTATTCTTCTCTCCTCCATTAGTTTCCAAGTGTCCGTTGACAGCCATTCCTTATCTTGTCTCCCCTTTCTTCCTAAAACCGTTGAACAGGTTTCGTTGAAAATTACCTTCAGAGAGTTCTAATGGTCTTCCTTGGCATGATTCTTCCGTGATGTCACGTAGTGTTTCCTGCTTTGCTCTGACAGTTGCAGTGAAAGTGTCCTTTGTGGTTGTACCCTTCAGCTTTTGCGTGTTGAACTTACATTGTGGCCTATCATCAGCTGTCATCGAGGCTTTTAGCTTCACCTTGAAAGTCCCTTGTACTAGATAGTGGTCTGAACCCACATCTGCTCCTCTCCTCGATCTTGTGTCCAATAGGCTCCATCTCCACTTCCTTGAGATTGAAATGAAGTCTATCTGGTTTTTGGTGTGTCCATCTGGTGAAATCCATGTTGCCTTGTGTATATCCTTGTGTTTGAACACACTGCCACTAATCACAAAATCATTGAAGGCGCAGAAGTCTGAGAAGAGTTCGCCATTTTCGTTCATTTCACTGAGGGCCCCACGACCTATGGTGAGTTCTCTTCCTGTATTGTCTCCTCCCAGTTTCGCATTCATATCACACATCAAGACTATGATATCGCTGCTGAAGACGATATCCATTACTGTTTGTAGTCGTTTGTAGAAGTCATCCTTCTTCTCTTGTTCTGAGACGTTTGTAGGCGCATAGCATTGAATGATTGTAACCTTCATTCCTTTTGAGTTGAACCTGGCTGTCATTATCCTGGAGGAGATTGGTTCCCACTGCATGAGAGCTTTAGCCGCTGTTGGTGGCATCATGATGGCTACCCCCTCGGTGTGCTCGTGATTGTCCTCTGGGTGACTCCAGTAGATTACTGTCTCCCCAGTGGATAGCTGGCATCTTCCACATCCGTTCCATCTGCTCTCGCAGATTCCCAATACTTCTATTTCATATCTTCTCATTTCTGTGGCTACCTGAGTAGCCTTTCCAGTTTCGTACATTGTACGAATATTCCACGTCATCATCCTTATTTTTGCTTTCATCGAAAGAAAGAACATCGGCTGACTGGCTTCCTGAGGGCTTTCACCAGCCTTCGTCATTTCACTTCTCCGATTCCAGCGAAAATTAAGGTTATCGTATATGTTTTTAGAATTTTCAATCTGTTTGTGTGTTGAAGTTTCTGTAGCAATTTGGTTAAGTATTGGGGGTGGATTTGTTATCACCACACTCCAACCCTCCCTCTTCATCCGGGCTTGAAACCGTCTAGAATACTAGTGAGCTGGTAATCTAAGCGAGGTTATATTTTTTCCCTTGCATGATCAGATACCTACGCGTTTATTACAGCTATATGCTGATTTCCAAGGATGGCAAGAAAAATATTTATTTGAGAGAGAGATTTCGATTTATTCCCATTAGAAAAGGTCGCATCAGTTCTAGATAGTTAGAAATCGACAAATTCATCAAAATAAAAAGGATAGCTGGGATTTGACTGACTTGATTGGCGAACAAACTAGGAAAGCAGTTGATGTCATGATGCAGACTCAAGTGAAGACTACGTTTTACTAAACCCGTCACACTCGATAGATGTGAATGTCTCAGCAGAAACAGGCGGTAGCGTAAATTCACCACATTTGTAGATTTTCCATCGAACAAAGATTGCATGAAGTACTGGAAGATTGTTATATTGAATTCTGGAAATGGAATGCCTAATCATGCTCAAATTGTCGAGTAATTTGGTTGAACGTTTTCTAACATACATCTCCAAAACACACATATGTCACATGTTAATATTAGACGCTAGTCGTGCATAGGTTACTTGACCAGCATAAAAATATTATCTTGATCGGATACACCGAATGATTTTCATCCGAGTGAGTATGTTCAGCCAATGACAAGAAAGTGACTATGTTCACTTGATGACATCCGATGAGTCTGTTGTGAAAATATCGGTGTACATTGTAATTTTGTCAGTCTGAATATCGGATATCAGATGTCTTTGTTCGTGCAATCTTCTCTACTCACATAAATGTATACGATGCGGTCACAAAAGCTAACAAACCTGCAATATGTATTGCTCAGATGATCATGCTGTGTATACTTGCAAAGAGAGTGAGCGCGAATTCAGTGTCACAAGCAACGACAAGATAATGAAGTCAGACTTTGATTCATGCTCGCAGAGGCACAATCAGTCACTCATCATACCACACTTGTAAGCACAGACGACAACACGTTTTGAGCGCGAACAGGTGTGCATGACAACGAAGTCATGTAGACTCTACGTAGTTGACTAATGAGAATGAAACAGAAAACAACGACCTGGAATGTGACTGGCATTTATCAAGTTTTTATTAATGATATGATGAAAGCAATATGAGCACACATGTTATTTCACTCCGTCACTCTCTTGCACACAATCGACTGAACCTCCACACAACACACATCTATACCGTCTTCGTATTATTCTTCTCAACAGTTGTCACGTTCGCTTTCTTCACCTGCTTAGCATCCACAATCGCCTTTTCAGTTTCGTTGGTCTTCTTCACCTTCGCAGCTTTAGCAGCCTTCTCCGCCTTCTTCTCCTGTTTCTTCTTCTTCTTCTCCTCCTGTTTCTTCTGCTTCTTCTTCTTGTCATCCTTGTCATCATCGTATTCTTTTTCATCCTTATCGTCATCGTCCTTGTCATCATCATCGTCGCAATCGTCCTTCTTGTCTTTCTTGCTCTTCTTACCCTTCCCTTCTTTCTTCTTGGTCTTATCCTTCACCTCGGTTGCATTCGTCCCGTGTGATGTCTCGTTCACAGTCTTGATAACCTCAACGCCTGTCACATGCACCTTCTCAGCCTTCTCTGCTTTCGCCTTCACTGCATCATTCTCACTCGTGATATTTGTCTTCGCAGCTGGCTTCTCAGCGGTTTTGTTTCCATCGGGAGATTGAACGGACACTGGAAATGGAGAGAGAAATGTCATGATAAATACAAGTACATGCATTCGATTGATATGACCATAAATATGCATATTGATTGGGGATTGAAATGCGGACTTTATAAAGAATACTGAATGCTTCGGAATGCCAAATAATCACTGGTTATATATGTTTGTAAATACTATGAGGGTTGGTGACAGTGGGTTTATTCTCAGCAACTCTGACAAGTATCTACATTCTGATGAATTTACGTCTTCTAAGCACTTAGTTTTATTCAATTTGTCATTGTTTTTAGTTAGAAGTAATTATCCGGCGCATATATTTTCAACTGATTTTTGGATCACTGATTACTTTTGTGGCGAATGATAAGGATGTTTTGGGTGTCTTTCAAGTTCGGATGGAATATTAAGTTTTGCTCATCCAAAGTTTGTCCTCTTTATAATCGGAGATGTTGTGCTTTTCTGCGGGAAATATCGATCGGCATTCTGACTAACAGTGAACGCTGTGAAACGTTCATATCCAATGAACTAATTTTTTATTTTGATTACAGCTTGATGACACGCCGTATTATCAGTAAATGTATGGAATTTTCAGCATGGATATCGGTAGCCCAAATTTACAGGCCGACCATAGGTATTGGATGTGCGTCGGCGGGAGATCGAACCTTGGACCATGTGTATGGTCGGCGAGAGTCCTTACCACTGTGCCGCCAACGCAAATCCAGAGATGTGAAATCTGTGAATCTCAGTGTAGTCTTTTCACAAGCTTACTCGTGCATTCAGTCGCTTTACCGATCATCGGCTTTTGTTAAACATAACATGCGTGCTTTGAAGGAACGCTCATCCTTCATGAATACGTGTCGGGTCACATCGCGGATCGCAATCAATGTCAAGATGACGGAGAAGCAGGATCTTACTATTGGTTTGATGGGAATAGTTGAAATGGAAGTTATTTCAGTGTGTGAATTTGATAGGTATTGTAGCTGAATTAAGTGTGCGTGTGTGGATTAAGAAACTGACAAACAACACATGTAGTCATCTGTGTCACATTGCGATGATGATGTACAGATTGTTCTATCAGTTGAAGGGATTTGATAATGATCTCACCGAAACAAATATCTCCTGTGATGAGTTCCACAGTTGTACAGATAATGCCGAGCCATCCTATCATGATGATGGGGCTAAAACTCATGATTATCATAGGTGCTATTCTCTCTAGAAATGACGACATTGCCCATTGAGACGTGAAGTCCATTATGTTTTATCAGACATTGAGTTTGGACAGCAAAGAGGTATTGTTGATCGATGATCGAATCTGCACTTGAATGTGACATTTGAAGAAGTCGGGTATATGCCTTTTGTGTCATGCTGATAACTACTGTTACAATCACGTCATACCACTGTGCATGACGGTTGCAGTTTGAATAAAATAAGAGTGAGATGAAAAGACGGCTGTTAGACCGAATTCTTCAGTACCACTTAGCAGTTATCCAGTGGTCATCTCTCTGCTGTGAACATGCTTGGACTCCAGTGGAGTGTGAGTAATGAGGTGAATGACACAAAAAAGATAAAACACTCATCCATGTGACTCACCCTCCTCATCAGCAGGTAGCGTAACGTTCTCAGATTTCGTAGCCAGCTGCATTTCCACGAGATATGGCATCAGAACACAAGCCATCATGATGCAGAATACTGACAAGCGCGACATTCTCGCGAGTCTGAAAATAAAAATGAATCAGATTAAGGGTCATTTCGAATTTGAGTGTAGTAAAAGTGACCATAGAACGATGGGGGAATTAGAGTGACTAGAATTGTAATTGATGGGACATGCTTCCCATTTCATCTCGAACCTGCAAGCATAGTGGAGATTGTCGTAATTCATGGTGTAGCGTACAGACGTGTCATATGACCGAATGTGTGAAACAGTATTCAGCTGATGTGATCGGTGAGGTGGATTGAGAACTGACTTGTTACACATGAGTGTACGAATGAATTTCGAAATTGAATTGCTTAACTTACAAGTTGTTCGTTGATTACTAGTGAGTTGAATAGTGTTCCATTCATGCCCACATTTATATATGCATCTAAACCTGAGTTGAGTGTCAAGTCACGTGTTTAGTGGTCGACTATGTCATATAAATCGATTCTGTCTGTCAGTATGTGATCATGGTGGTGTAGATCTTGTGATACCAAGTCACATAAATTGAAATTGATTGTCCTCGATGAATGCTTCACTAGCTGAAATTAAGTACAATTATTGAATTGAGCGAACCCGCTGAGAAGACATGCGATCGATCTCATATGATGTGTTCTGTTTGGCTGCATTTTGATTCTTTCATTCTACTTGGCACTCCGAACAACACTTCTGGAGGTTAATTCAACATGTGGTGTGTTTTGTCGTTTGTTTGAATACTCAGTTTAATTCCTGTCAACTTGCTCGTTTTCTGGTTGGTCTGCTTATTCAGTCGTGATTGCATCGTATCTACTGGACATGAGGTGTGATACTGCATACATTTCAGTGTGAGTAGCTGTCAAATAGGTGTCATGTCGACTGATATTTCAACGGGTTTCCAGTTGATTTCCTATCTTTCCTCAACCATAAGTCGAGACTTTCATGTGAGCCTCCTAAATCCTACAGTAAAATAGTTGCTCCAACTCGTATCCCTTGTTTCTTGTTACAAAGGAAGTAAGATTGTTTCTAGTATATTTGTGAGGAATGTATGGGGTTATTTTATATTCAGTTCTTCCTTGTAAATTTATCTTTGTTTTGCTGAGGGTTGCGAAGTTTCAGCTGTGTTGCTGCGTCCTTTTTCACTACACTAGTCATGGGAGACTGGAAAATGTCCCATTTACCGCAGGAGATTCTAATAATTATGTTTGGCTGTTGAAAATCTTATTACGGTATTGGCAACCTGTTATATAGTCGATGTGAACAGTGCTACTCTGGTTAAGGTCTCCAGCAGCAATCAGAAAGTACGGTCGTGTTGGTTGTTCAGTCAAAACGGAGGTAGATTAGAACTACGAGAATGCCAACACAAACACAATTGAACATAATCATGATGGAATATATGCGGACGGTCATTCCCAGAGGATATCATCAAGAGTGAAGTTTAAATTTGGTCCCCTTCCACACAAACAATATTTGAGCAGATGAAAGTGGTATCAAATCAGAAGTGAAATGATGCAACTGTTAGGATTTCGACTGTTTCTAATCTGATCGAATAAACGACTGATAACATGTAATTTATGTATATTTACTATTCAGATATATATACAGCATTTTACAAGATTATTACTTGATGCGGTATTCGTCTGGTATTGAAGATGAATCCGATTTTGACCTATTCATCCAGACCAATATATACAGAACCTGTCTTTGGTTTCATTGTGAATTTTTCCCTCTACTTCTCACTCTGGAAAACACTTTTGGAGTTGCATCCAACGTCCGTTCGGCTGTTTGTTCGCTTTCTAGCTTGAATTCTTTACTGAATTCCTGTCAACCTCCTGGTTCTCTGGTTGGTCTGCTTATTCTCTCGTTATTGCATCGAATTAACTGAACGTGGTATGTGACACTGTGGACATTTCGGTGTTGATGAAATTAAAGTGACTTCTGTGTTGACTGACATTATTGCGTGTTTCCATTTGTTTTTCAGTATCCCATCGACCATTATTCGACGCTGTTACTGTTCGTCGTTGTCATAGAGGTTAGGCCGCTTGCTGACTAAGTACATAGACTGGGGTTCAATCCTCTGCTGACGCACACCTGACATCACTGGTCGGCCTGCCGTAATTTCCATCGTTGTATCAAAATACTGTGTAGAATCAAGCTGTAATAAAATAAATCATAAAAGTAATAAAAATAAAATTCAGGGAACCTAAACGCAAGTCGATTTCGTTGTCTATTGTAACGATGGAGATAAAAATATTTGCAGTATATTGGTGAAGAATGTATGGGGTTATTTTATGCAGAATTCCTCCTTCAAGCCTTATCCTCTTTATTCTTACCTCAACAAGTTTTTTATCTTGTTGTCGCATTTCGTTTGACTGTATGCAATGTGTTTGACTGCCGAGGATATGTTTCATAGGTTTTGACTTTAAAACTGCCAATATAGTACTGGAAACTCATTTATAATAACATCTGCCAACACTAGTAGAAACGAATACTAAACGGATAGGACACTATTTCACTGTTCACAGGGTTTCACCAAATAAGAAGAAGTGACTATTGATTAAGTTCTTATATGGGATGGAATGTGTTTGCTAACTGCTAATGAAATGAATGATCAAACAATGAGATTTTATGATACTTCAGAGTTCTTCGAATTCGGTTTCAACTCTGAATGTCTAGCGTGTATATTATGAAGAATACGAATGACTGCGTTAGAGACCTGGGAGGCTGTGGAGGAACTGGAAGTAGAACGCTTTGCGGAAAGAATAATATTTGTCTTCAGCTAGACATTCAGTGCAACTTCGCCAAAAACACAGCAATAGAGATTTGTATCAGTTGATGTGTTTGTTTGTGTGTGGACACTCAGTCAATGTCAGTGTGTGTCGCATCAGATAAACAAGCTAATATTAGTATTATTGTGTCGCAAATCCCAAAGTGTCACCACATGACGATAAATAAGGTGAATGCTGAGACTGTGAGGGATGTGAACTGAGATATATTGAACTGATAGCCAATATGGTAATTCACTCCCAGACAGTATTTATCGGTGGCACAGTGGTTAGGACTCTCGCCGACCATGCACATGGTCCGGGGTTCGATCCCCTGCCGGCGCACACCCGATATCTATGGTCGGCCTGAATTTGGGCTACCGATATCCATGCTGAAAATTCCACACTTGTACTGAAAATACGGTGTGGAATCAAGCTGTAAATAAAAAAATAAAAAAAAAAAAATAAAAATATACAAACTGATATTTTGATTTGACACTAGTAACTAGTGTGATGCGTCTAGTCCTCTCTTTGGTGCGGACTGAATTCTATCAGCCAGGTTTTGCAATGTGGCCACCATTCCAGGTAGCTCGCCATCACGGTGTACATAGTTTGTGATGATATTAGGTGGTTGGAGGCAATCGGCAGGAAGCCTTGGACCTAGGTTTCGTGCTAGTTGGCACTCATCAGCAAGGCGTATCTGCAACCTTGAAGGTCTCTTCTTAGATTCAAAACCGCGTCACCCAGTGCTGCATAATGATATTATTTTGATGACATGATTTCCTTCAAGGTTGCAGATACGCCTCGCTGATGAGTGCCAACTAGCACAAAACCCAGGTACAAGGCTTCCTGCCGATTGCCTCCAACCATCTAATACACAAACTGAATTTTTCCGTTAACAAAAGTGTGCAGCTGGCTGTTCGAAATGCTTTACGTGGCTTGCCACGTTTCTTACTCATGTAAAACGACTGATTTGACGTTTGTATTAGCAATCTGTTTCTCTTTATTTTATTGTTAATTCGAAAGATTTTCACATTGATAAAAGATCTTTCTTGCCTTTCCATTTGCGGCTTTGACATCATCCGTTTCGCCTGTAGATGAAACGCTGTTTCCTAGATAAGTGAGGGCAGTGACCTCTGTCAGATGTTGTCAAGGAACTTAGCCCTAAGTTCCTATTGTAATGAAGACGTAGGCGGTTGAACCGATAAATACTATGTATGTTCTTCAACTTTAAATCCAAAACACCAGTATTCCTTGAACGAAATTATATTGTTTGGCAATTAAAGTGAAGACAACTACAAAGTCTACAAACAAATGTTAAGTACAAATGAAGTTATAAAGTACTTTTATTCGTATTCGCTCCTGTCTTCATTCAACTTGCAAGCGATCGAACCACTCGCGCCTTCGAGTTGCCCACCAATGGCTGCCAGTTCCAATAAACAAACGTTCAATGTTCACCTCCATTGACAGATGTATTCCGTTGACAGTGACTGGTAGTAGTTTTTGTGTGTTGATTAGTTGGTTATCTGCATCATCTCCATTTTCACTTGGAGTTCCGTCTCTTCTGCCAGCTTGTTTTGTTTTTCACCTCCAAGTCTTCGAGTTTGTGTGACATTAAACGCGGATCATATTCGAGGGAAATCCATATATTTTAGGGACTTCTTATCAGTCCAAAACATCTTGTCTACCCGCTCCCCGCGATTTGAAGCACAGTCTATTTTACCACAATTAAGAATATCATCAATGATAATAAACAGTCAGCTTGTCTTACTCCTATATTCATTTCGAATGCCTCGCTGGGTTTTCTCCTGTGGATCACGTGATACTTGCCACCAACACAGAGCTGTGTTTGAATGAGGTTAACAAAGACTTTTCTCAGTGCACACCATTGTGTTGAAGTATTTTTCAAATTAGTTCTCTGTCAGCGCTGTATTTTGACGGCTTCTCGAAGTCAATAAAGTTTAAGTAGAGGTGTGACTGCCATTCTATTCTTTGTCCTTTGATGACGATGCGTAGAGTAGCAATTTGTTCAGCTCATGATCAAAGGTACTTCACACACAATGTTCGTTTGAAACAAATGGAGCAAAACCGTTGTGTGAGTGTCTTGATATGATTATGAGTAGCAATAATTTGTGCGCGAAACGTCATCAGTGAATATCAATGTGAGATTTTATGAAAATAAATTTTATCCACAATCTATCCGTGCCCATTTGCATCAAGGTTATTATTGCCTGATAGGTTCTCAGTCACTTCTTTCCCACAGTTCCTCGTTGCTCACCTTTTCGCACCGGCCATCGGATCTTCGGCATAATGTCAACAATGACAGTTGTTGATGAAAAGTGTGGACCAGGCTGTTAGAAATGCTTTACGCCACCCAATACCAAACTCTCGAAATAATTTAATGGAATCAACTGATTTGACATTTGTTTTGAAAATCCGAAACCTGCTCTTCATGCTGACTGCAAAATAAGTCAAATCACTTTTGAGTAAGATCAGATAAGGTGAATGTGCGCCTTAAGTTAGTCACATCCTACGTGGATTCTTTTAAATGTATTAGAATTAGGTCTCAACCCAATGCTGAGACACATTGTGAGTGGTGACACACTTACTGAGGTCAACAAATTCCAGTTAAACAAGTGACACCGTCGTGTTGACTAGAACATGATATTCCACCAATTAACAACTTTGATTTATGTCACACAGTAGGTCACCACATACATAGATTAGCATTTCATGAACATTTTTTTATTCCTTAACGTTCTCAGTGGAGAATAGTGCTTCAAGTGGGATTCTTGAAGTTTAAGTTGCAGTGGTATTGAATTTCACGGGATGAGGTTGCTAACCTCTGAAGTCAACGTGGTGATCCACTGAGGATTTAATATTATTAAACAGCTGGTTAATAACTCTCATCTGTTTCTTTTCTATCGATTCTCCATTGGTGTTTGATCTATTTGTGTCCATGTTTAGCTTGATTTGGATGATTTCCAGTGAGACAATGTCTGATTTTATTTTCGAAATGAATGATGGCCAGGAACAGAATACCATTTACCGAAAACAACCACTGAGTCATGGAGAAAATAACCAAAATTTCCTTTATCCCCTAGATCATCTTCTTCAGAGGCCATATCTATATCAATCAAAAGTGTACAGTAACTGTGTTTCAGAGGTTTAAGTTTCTAGCAATAATTGCAAGTTTACGAGAACGTGTTGAACATGCCCACAAACCTTATTTACAGTAGAATGAATCTAAAATGTTGGCTATTCGAAAATGGCCATCACAGCTGATTCGGAAATGCATATTGATTAAAAGATAGACATTAGCGTAAGCAGACAAAGTCACAATTAAATTCCCGTGAACTGTAGCACTAGGTGGCAGTGGTTCAAATCCCAGAGGGAGGTGAACACCATCTATATTGCAGATACCTGCTACGTATGACTACCAAGCCAGTATATCATATGGGTCCACAGTTGACTGTAGAATGCTTCTATCCACGTAATATGTAAAAGTAGCTCTTGTTCTGGAAATATATATATATATATATGTACATGAATGAGATACACTGTACTGATAACAACTTACTTAACTCAATCTCACACTAATATCGTGACGTACTATTTGACCTGAAACTCAATATGCACAAACTGAATTAGTCTGTTATATGCACTAAACAACCCAGGAGCAATAAGGCAGTCTAACTGCAGGTGAACCTGGGCCATTTTCCTGGTAATAGAGACACGCAACCCTTCAGAAATTCAATATATTCTCAATAAAATGACAATGAGGATACAGTAAAAGTCGCTTCTTTGTGATGAGTAGCAAATGAAAACATCTTAGGATGTACTCCTACGACTGACTAAATTGAAGGTATCCTCTGATTCAAACGATATCTCATCAAAATACATGAATCAGCAGTGTGCTTCTAAGACACCAAATTGTCCTTTTGCGAAGGAAAAACGTATTCAACTTGATGTCGATCTATCAGTATCCCAGTAAACGACGTTAAACAGAGCAGATATCATTACATAATGAGCCTGAATGAAAGCCCGATAGTGAGTAAATAGAAAGTACCGAAAACTCGTAGCAAGGTGAATTCTGGAAAATGCATGTCTTCAACGAATTTCAGCTGTGTCAGAAGTGATTTACTCGCAGCCACGGTCGCTTTCCGTTTTATGTAGTCAATATCCATGTTTCGCCTTTTAGATCTACTAAGATAACGTGTTTGTATGACTTCAATGTAGGTGTTTCCGATTTCATTTACAAAGCAGTTATCAGTACACATCATTCTTGCTCCATCCGTGAGGAATCTGACTAAATTATTTCCGCATCGGATTGGGACTTATCTGAAAGAAATGTGCAGATTTTCACACAGAGTATGTTCTTCTATAAAGGACTCGCTTTGCTGAACCATCTTCTATGTCCCATGCTTAATGTGCACTCACAGTGCACTATAGAATCACATCTTCAGGAATAATGACCGGAATTTCAAAGTTCTTCTGCTTCTCTAATATCTGCTGTCATACCTATTCTATAATCTCCATATAACATATAATAGTGAGCAGTGATGTGACAACTAAGCAAATCATCCTCCTCACACCTACGCCAACCAAAGATGAACTAGAAATGATGTCGAAGATATCTCCGCAACCCGGATTTGCCACATTTCAGTGCACTGGTTGTAAGCATTCAACTAGCCCCTTTTTTCTCTCCCTCGACGTTGGAAATAGACAATATAGGACTGGATGTAACAGTAATCACAGTTTATGTGCTCTGGCACAAATACACAGTTTTGCTATGTTACTTCCAGTAGGCTTGTGAGAGTTGCGGACTGTCTCATGGATAACCGCATCATTCCTCGATTCCTTAGATGTGTTCGTTCGCCACTTTTCAGCATAATGTTCTAATTCTTTTGGATAGTATAGGTTTTGAAACTTTGTTCAATCGATGATTAGTTTAGCTTTAGAACTGCAGTAGTCGACAGATGTTGACTTTATGAAAACACCAGAATATTAATTTGAAAAAATGGAACCTTTGCTTCTGTTATTTAATAGCAATCTGTAATTAAAATTCGAAATTCTGCATCTTTTCCAGATCTGTGATGGGGCCATGTCAAATCTGTTAGGTGCATCCTCAGGTGATATATATTTATGTACATTTATGTATATATTTAACTTCTTGAATCATATGGACATTGTAGAAGCTTCACTGCTACACATTATTGCACTTCTGAAAATGAATTCTTCACTTAATCGAACGAAGTTGACGTTTGCATCACTGTGACAGTTCAGTTAATTTATTATTCCATTTTCACAAAACAAATGTACATAACCTCATCCAATTAAAAGAATATATCTAATCATATCAGGAATTTCATAGTGGATCTAAAAAGAGATATAAGCCATGGGTTTAGACACTTATGTGCTGAATGCATGATAATGAGAAACCGTATGTGCGCTTCGTACTAGGGTATGCAGATCAACATTCAAATAATGCAGCGATGGGATTCTAATTTGAATCTAACATACATTCAAATTAGTGGACACGGTGAAATGGGACAATGTCATTAGCTAGAGGTGAAGGTCTAGAAGACAACACAGCTTTCGAATTCCGTATTCAGAAGTGCTTGTGTGTAAAGCAGGTTTCATTGAGTGCCATTCTACGTGTGATTTCAGCGACCAGACGCGAGTGATCACTCTTGAATGATGAAGAAATATGGAAACCTATTTCAGGAACTAGTGGGATTTTCGAAGCTTATTGTTCGGAACTTCTGTAGTTTTGTATGGATTTCGGAAGATAATTATTATCTAATAATATTTGTTATGGTTTCTTAGCTCTTCTGCAATGGCATTCTCATTGTGTGTATATGGTGAATATTTCTGGAAAAGCACTAAACTATCGTCATTCTACTATGGAGAAGACGAAAAACGTGGCGATCTAGATACTAACTGTCCAATGTGAGCTTCCTGTAGACACGTCATTAAATTTACAGACGTGTCGTTGAGCAATCAGTACCTCTAGATTTAGCAAATAGTCGTTATATTCGTCAAGTTGTTCAGCGATATATAAATAATTTCGACGAAAATTGCAGTGCCGTATGGTAAACTGTCACAAATGACATCATAACAAAATCCATGCACATATTAGGCAGAAACAATTTTCCAATCAATGTCTCTAATTCGGTTCGGAAATATATACACACATATGCTGGCTAACCATAATTTAAAAAATAACCCCGAGAATTCCTGTGACATGAAAGAAGCAGCTGTGTGTATACACCTGTGGAAAGTGGAAATAGGAAATCGGTGCTCGAAATCCAATCATCACATAAAATGTCTGTGCTCTGTAACACTGATTCATTTTGGTAATAAAGAAACAGCATGATTGGACAATGTGGTTTCATGTCTGATGAAGCTGTTATGAAGAAATTGAGCAAAATCAAAAGTATCTTTCAACACAAGGCTCCAGAAAAGCTTTCTCCTGTAAGCTCTCATGAATCCACTAACCACTTCTCATGCTTATACATTACTGGTATGCATATTTGCATAATGCAACAAGATGGGAGCTTCCAGTTTTCGGCTAGCAGTCTAGTCTCACTCAAACTACTGACAAATATCACGTCATCCTACGCAAAGCTGATGTTTGCGTATTGCACAGTTTAGTTAGAAAACCTGATTGTTATCGACAGTCGATAAAATCGAGTTGTTCGGTGGAGACGCCATTTTACGTGAATTCATTTTTACCTTTACCTATACAATCTTATATAAAAACCGTTTATTGACAAAGAATAGTAGCAAGAAATATGATGAGTTGTGATGATCATTGTTGTTAATTGCGAGCAATATTTGAGTAGAGTAATAAGATGAATAGTTTATTGCATATGTTCTTAATGGATGCGCATAAGAACGAAGGATTTTCTGGAAGCAAATCAGATTACAAACGAAATGCAGGAGCGGTCAAATGTAAAAAACTACCTGCAAAAATGAAACTAGAAATAAACAACGTTGTCACGTTGTATCGATCGCCCTCTATTCAGACTTGTGGTTTCTACATCTCAGTGGCTAGAGCTTCATCAATGCGAAGACGATGAGAGATTACAGTCTTTGGCAGGATTGCCTTCAATTAGTCGATACATCTGACTTGATGCACAATTATCCCACTCTGTGTGTCATCTCTCCCACATTTGTGCAATTACGTGCAATAGCGTACTTAAATACCTTTGAAGAGAATACTCGAACAATTTGACTGTTTCCAATGGTGAAATAGGTGAAGGGATGAAAGAAGTTCAAAATGGCTCCTATCGTCATTCAGGCGCCTGCAGATCAGCCGAAGACTGGAGAGCACCAAACATTGTTCAGGCGATATAACGAAGAATGTGATCTGATTAGATGTTGAAATTAGTCGCATACAACACCACACCAAAGGTTAACTCTCCCTCGAAATCGAGATTCACGTAAAGACTCGGTTACAGTGAAAGTAGAAATTGATTTTCCCTGAATGTCTGATTTGATGCTGTTGTAAATCCATCATCTTGGGTATAACACTTTGACGAGTATTGCTCTACGAACTTCCATGTCTTCATCTTGATTGATAGGACTACACACAAAGATTCAATGAAGATTATTATTCACTCAACACGCAGCCAAATGTAGGACAATGAAGCTGACCGTTCCATGAGGACTTTACAATGATCGGACTTCCGAATATGCCCCTCAATCACTTCAGATTTCGTATTCAAATCATTCGTGGAGAATTGTCACAGAATTCCTATCGAACGGCTGAACGAGAAAATGAATTCACAGAAAACAGCCTCCTCAGTGATCCACTTGCCTCACTCTTCGCAATAATCACTGCATGCGTATTTTTCATATTATTTACAAGACAGAAGAATTTCAATGACACACACTTGTAGACATCACCTACCTTCTTTTCACAATGTATCGTATCTACATGCGAGTGTTCACTGTGTGAAAGACAATTTTGCAGCATCTAAGTATTTGTCAATGTATAACAATTTAGTCGAACTCAGTGAGGCAGTATAGTTCGGAAGTAAGATGAATAACACGGAGACAAACACATTAGCATAGTTAGTGGCGCTAGGACTCATAAAACCATGGGATGAGTGTATCAATGCATCATGACGCAAAACAGAATTCTGAAAATTGCACGCATCCTTATACACGAGCAACTGCTAAGGAGAGTCTAAGTATAATTGACTGAATCAGTGCACTTTATTGCTGAATGTACACACGAGATAAATACTGCATCCAACGCATTAATCAATTCACTCATCTTCACAAAATCACACCACAAACACACTGCACAACACTGTGAGCATCGACGAACAACAGTAATGCATCACCACGAAAGCCATGCAATCTCTTACTAATTGATGGACACGAATGAACTCACGTAGAAAAATGAAGAGAAAATAGCAACTCAGCATTCATGTAACATTCATTTATTGAGTATTCATACAAACACACATGTCAATCGCGTTCGCTTCAGTTGTCCAACCAGAGAAATACTGAATCTCCCTCAACACAGAACATCTAATCCTTCTTCGACTTCGCATCCTTCGCCTCCTTGATGTCCTTCTTCAAACTTTGAATCTTCTTCTCAACCTTCTTCAGATCAGGACGTTTGCAGGCACTGCAAGTGGACAAAGATACACAATTTTTACAAGAAATATGTGAGTGTTTGCAATAACAACACATCAAGGAATGTGTATGAATATATCTGCTGAGAAATACAGTGAAGTGATGAGTTCGGATCGAAAAATAATAAAACAGAAGAAGACCATGCGAAATTCCACATGGTGATGTGTACTATCTGTGAGTATTCGAAGACAGGGACTAATAGTCTCTAGATCACTCTGCAAAATATGATGCAAATCAATGAATCAATGAATGAAGGAATAAATGGCTAATCAGGCAGCCATTTATTCCTGGGAAATGCTTGTTTTACCATGGTTGATTGTGTGTAGTGTTTGTGGAGTGGGCACATTGCACTGGAAAATACAGAAATCACCAGCGTCATGGCGAAAAGTGAGGATGTTGACACAGGTTGACCGACAAACAGACTACTGTCGTCATACGAATGTGCTCCTCTAAATAATTGGAAATGGAATCCTGGTCTACGTGCAACATCATTCAATGACCAGATTAGTAGTAGACCAAATGATAAACTCCGAACAACATTGAAGCACCAACAAAAATATTGACAGACTGACGACAGAAACTCTACAAATCACCGTCACCTTTCCACGCAGTCACTCACAAAATCAGTCCGCGTAACCATCACTGGATTTTGTCGAAACCAAAATAGATATGAACTGTAACTGGCACAACATCGAATGATGCCCTACTCACGCATATCTAGTAAGCAACTGAGTGAAGAGACAACAATCACGATAATAAAGACAAAGGGAATCACGTCACTTCAATACTAAGAGCGTGTCACGCTAGTGAGGCAAATTATTGGATCAAATTTATGTGTGCGTGACAGTTTGTCTGTGTGTATTCAATGCAAAACTGGAAAACAACACACGCAGTCATCGGTCATCAGCCACACCAAAAACCTACATGTCCACCTGTCGAGTTCCCTTCTTCGCAGACAACTCATCAGCAGTCGGTTTCGACAGATCGAAGTTTGTCACACACAGACCAGACCCAAGCTTCACCACTCCCTTCTCATTACTGCCAACAGTCAGTCCTCCAAACTTGATGTTCCATGATCCTGAAAGCAAAACACAAAATATGATCATAATCACGATGATAACGATAATGAGCGGCATGAAGTGATTCAACTGGAAATTCACACATTTACTGTATCTAAATAGAACAATGCAGTATCACCAGCCATAATCACAACTCGTTGGAGAGGATATCCACTGTCGTTCGAAATAAGCGACGTCAACACTCGTCACACTCGTGAGTGGATTCATGAGGACTGGGATGAAATTCAGCGTCGTGAGAATTGCTCTTCTCATCAGACATGATGCAAGTGTGATGTATAGTGACACACAAACTCTACTCAATATTTGTCCATTCATCAAACAAATATGCATTTATCCATCGAAAACTCAACCCAGGATGAATCAACTGGTAGACAGCTGATTCACCGCCACGTCAACACGTGAACACCGCATCGTCACAAATCGTCTATACATTGAATGACCTGTGTGTGATGATGGAAAATTCTCCTGTTCGTCAATCAATCAGTCAATTGTGATCTAATCAAACAATCAGGCTGACATGTACTATACGAATGAAATGAAAAAAAAAGAGAAGGTGATATCCGGTAGTCATTTGCCTACATTCGATCAAAGTGTGTCCACACCCATTAGATCAATTGTTCTTCAAATATTTGTCAATATCACTTTGTGTCAGCACGTGAGACGGCATCGTGTGTGAGGATTCTGTAACATCATGCTTATATCTATGTGTCTGCATAAGTAAGTGGAAATAGATAACCTTATCATAAACACTGTTTTAGGATACAAAAATCACATGGTGACTGACGAGAGAATGACGATAAAGAAAAAAATCCATATGACTCACCATCCTCTGCAAAATTAAGTGGCAGTTTCTCAGACTTCCTGTAAGGTTTCATTTCGATGAGGTGTGGGAGGAGAACACAAGCCATGACGATGCTGAGTACCGAGAGATGTGCCATTTTCAGAAGTCTGTCAAAGTAGATGAAGAGAATGAAGAAAGAGTTCTGAGTTTAGGACAGATAGCTCAACTGGTGAATAAACAAGGGTTGAATGATGAGAATGCTGTAAATCGTCAACGATGGAGACGTCGATAACCGCACTCGTCGACGCCACACATCCGAAAACAGCTATACAAAGAGAAATTGGAATATCTCATGACCAACGAACTGGTCAGTGTGTGAAACTGCGTTCACGTAGAATGGTCGGTGAATTCGATGGAGAAGTGACTTGTTAGACACAAATGCGAGAGTGAAATGTGGAAATGAATTGCATAACTTACAATTTGTTTGTGACTTACTGGTAAGTTGAATAGTGTTCCACACATGCATGCATTTATATATGCATGTAAATGTGGGTCAGCTGTTGATTTAGGTGTTGAGTGGTCGGCTTTGTCACATCAATCGATACTGCCTGCCAATATGTAGTCATGGTTGTATGAATCTCGTGATGTCAGATCATTAACTGAGATTGACTGTCCTCGACTAATGCTTCACTGGTTGCACTTAAACAGCATTGGATTAATCTGCTGCTAAATCCACTCTATCATCTGTTATTTCATCGATAATTTGATTGTTCAACCACGTATTTTCCCAACTGAACTGCACAATTTTACGGTGAAGATTTGGTTGTATCCATCTCTCTCTGTCTCTCACTCTGAACAACAGCTTTAGCACTGACTTCAACATTCACTTTTAGTACTTTACTTTAATGCTTGATTTAATTCGTGTCTTCTTTGTGACTTAGGGCTTCTTATGACCTGATATCATTGTGATGATGAATGGTGAGTAACAAATTGAGGTACTCTAGGAGAATATTGTGCAAAATAATGTATCTGGAGACATAGATAGGATGGTTAGGAGAACATTGTGATTTGCATTTTAAATGACCCCCTGCTGCACTTCATTTTTTAATTGTCCAACCTCTAATTTTAAGCAATAAATACATAAGTCGTCAAACAGTAGGTGGAGTCAAAAATGCTGATTATAACCGAGAATGACTTAAAGCGACGTGGGCCTGATGCTTTGATTGAAGATGTGGTTAGTTTTATTAATAGCTGATAACTAACGAGACTTTAAATGGTTTAAGCTGACATCGAGAATATAAGTACAAAACTGAGGCACTTTGGTAGAGTATTACCCTATTATAGATAAGATTAAATTTTGATAAATCACACAGTGTTATACAGTAGTATTAACTGATGACGTTTCGAGGACAAAATACTGCTCATCATCATGTCAAAGTTGATATTACTGTGTAACGCAGACATCGAGGAGTCTGAAACAGTCTCATCAGAAGAAAGGAGATTAATGATACCCCAGTTTGAAGGAAAACAAATAAATTTTGTTGGGAAATTCATTGTTGCATAGATCTGCAGAAGCTAAATGAGACTACGTGTTCACAAGCTAGAGAAAAACAGGCAAGCTTCAGGTGTAAACGAGGGCACATTGATCACATTCTTGCCCTTCAAATGCTACTGGTTCGTGGAAATAATTAGGTGCTTTCAACATTCTGCTTCCTTCATTTATCTAGAGAAGACATTTGACTCCATCCATAGTGAGTTGTTTTATCACTGACTGACTAATGAACGTGTGTTGAGAAAATATATTCAGCTAGTCAGCACAGTCTATTTGAACCAATGCGGCCATCTAAAAGCTTGTGTGAAGCTATTATTTTGAATTGATAAGAACCAACACTGTCCACCGAAGAACATCGACAGTCATCACTAAAACTTAATCGCATTATAGATACATTCATCGAAGCAACACAAGGTGTTTTCACTGTTTCAGGAAATCACTCCTTCCCACATTATACTTTAGTTGGTGCAGAGCATGCCGATGAAAAGTGCTGAAAGGATGTCAGCTGTATGATTCACGCTTGTTAAGACTGTTCTGCGTTGTCTTCTAGTTTGATGACAGGTAGTAAATAATTCAGGCAATTACTAGTTCAGTTCTCTAGAGTCTTGTGAATTCAGAACACGCTGCTCCATCGGAGTTATCCTTCAAGATAATCCACAAGGTTTTAGGTTTCCGTAACTGTGTATGGCGGAAATGTTGACAAATCGTCAATATAATCTCGAGCTCTGTGTACAGAAAACATTTGTTGAGTCTGTTAGTCTACTAAGGTCCTAACCTCTTCGTTATTCATTCACCTTATCTTCGATAATTAATTTGCTACTATCCTGTACTTATATCCTCGATGTAAGCTTAAACCATTTCTCGTTAGTTATCAGCTAGTACTAAAACTAACCACAACTTCATTCAAGGCATCAGGCCCACGTAGCTTTATGTCATTCTCAGTTATAATCAGCATTTTCGACTTCACCTACTGTTTGACTACTGATGTACTTATTGCTTAAAATCAGAATTTGGACAATTAACAAATAAAGTGAAGCAGGAGGTCATTCAAATTGCAAATAACAATGTTCTTCATATCCTCCTATAAATGTCTCCTGATACGTTATTAACGCACCATATTCATCTTGGAATCCCTCCATACGTTAGTTACAACTCATTTTCACAATGATCTCCGATCACACGAACCACTTAGTCAAAAATTACACACGAATTAGATGAATGAAAGAACATGAGTGAAACAAGATGATCCGATTTTGACTCATTCACTTCGATATGTCAGATAACATGCAATGAATGCGAGGTCACACATACAGACTAAAGAAGAAGACAAACCACAGTCAGGAAACAGAGACGAATAAAATCAAGCACTGAAGTCAAGTACTGAAAGTGAATGTTGAAGTCAGGGCTACAACCAAATCTTCACCGTAAAATTGTGCAGTTCAGTTGGGAAAATACGTGGTTGAACAATCAAATTATCGATGAAATAACAGATGATAGAGTGGATTTAGCAGCAGATTAATCCAATGCTGTTTAAGTGCAACCAGTGAAGCATTAGTCGAGGACAGTCAATCTCAGTTAATGATCTGACATCACGAGATTCATACAACCATGACTACATATTGGCAGGCAGTATCGATTGATGTGACAAAGCCGACCACTCAACACCTAAATCAACAGCTGACCCACATTTACATGCATATATAAATGCATGCATGTGTGGAACACTATTCAACTTACCAGTAAGTCACAAACAAATTGTAAGTTATGCAATTCATTTCCACATTTCACTCTCGCATTTGTGTCTAACAAGTCACTTCTCCATCGAATTCACCGACCATTCTACGTGAACGCAGTTTCACACACTGACCAGTTCGTTGGTCATGAGATATTCCAATTTCTCTTTGTATAGCTGTTTTCGGATGTGTGGCGTCGACGAGTGCGGTTATCGACGTCTCCATCGTTGACGATTTACAGCATTCTCATCATTCAACCCTTGTTTATTCACCAGTTGAGCTATCTGTCCTAAACTCAGAACTCTTTCTTCATTCTCTTCATCTACTTTGACAGACTTCTGAAAATGGCACATCTCTCGGTACTCAGCATCGTCATGGCTTGTGTTCTCCTCCCACACCTCATCGAAATGAAACCTTACAGGAAGTCTGAGAAACTGCCACTTAATTTTGCAGAGGATGGTGAGTCATATGGATTTTTTTCTTTATCGTCATTCTCTCGTCAGTCACCATGTGATTTTTGTATCCTAAAACAGTGTTCATGATAAGGTTATCCATTTCCACTTACTTTTACAAACACATAGCTATGAGCAGGGTGTTACAGAATCCTCACATACGATGACGTCTCGCGTGCTGACACAAAGTGATGTTGAAAAATATTTGAAGAACAATTGATCCAATGAGTGTAGACACACTTTGATCGAATGTAGCCAAATGACTGCCGGATATCACCTTCTCCGCATTTTATCTTTTTATTCGTATAGCACATGTCAGCCTGATTGTTTGATTAGATCACAATTGACTGATTGATTGACGAACAGGAGAATTTTCCATCATCACACACAGGTCATTCAATGTATTGACGATTTGTGACGATGCGGTGTTCACGTGTTGACGTGGTGGCGAATCAGCTGTCTACCAGTTGGTTCATCCTGGGTTGAGTTTTCGATGGATAAATGCATATTGGTTTGATGAATGGACAAATATTGAGTAGAGTTTGTGTGTCACTATACATCACACTTAAATCATGTTTGAAAAGAAGAGTGATTCTCACAACATTGAATTCCACCCTAGTCCTCATGAATCCACTCACGAGTTCGACGAGTGTTGACGTCGCTTATTTCGAACGACAGTGGGTATCCTCTGAAACGTGATGTGATTGTGGCTGGTGATGAAGCATTTTTGTATTTAGATGCGTTAATTGTGTGTGGATTTGCAGGTGAATCAATTCACACTGCTCATCATGATCATGATCATGATCATTTTTTGTGTTTTGCTTTCAGGATCATGGAACATCAAGTTTGGAGGACTGACTGTTGGCAGTAACGAGAAGGGAGTGGTGAAGCTTGGGTCTGGTCTGTGTGTGACAAACTTCGATCTGTCGAAACCGACTGCTGATGAGTTGTCTGCGAAGAAGGGAACTCGACAGGTGGACATGTAGGTTTTTGGTGTGGCTGATGACCGATGACTGCATGTCTTGTTTTCTATTTCGGTATTGAATAAAACACACATACACACAGTTACACACCCACGTACACACATTTGATCCGATTATTGGCCTCATAAGCATAACACGCTTTATGCATTGAGGCGAAACTTTCTCAGTTGTCTTTCTTTTCATGATAGTTGTCTCTTCACTCATCGGCCCATCAGATATGCGTGAGTAGGGCATCATTCGATGACGTTGCATTCACAGTTCATGTGTAATTTGGTTTTTAAAAAATTCAGTGATTGATGTAGCGACTGATTTTGTGAGTGACTGCATGGAGAGGTGTCTGTGATTTGTAGAGTTTCTGTCGTCAGTCTGTCGATATTTTTGTTGATGCTCCAATGCTGTTCTGTGTTTATCATTTGGACTACGGTTAATCTAGTCATTGAATGATGTTGCACGTAGACCAGGATTCCATTTCCAATTATTTAGAGTTGCACATTCTGATGACCACAGTTGCCTGTTTGTCGGTCAACCTGTGTCAACATCTTCAATTTTTGTCACGACATTGGTGATTTATGTATTTTCCAGTGGAATATGCACTTTCCACAAACACTACACACAATCAGCCATAGTGAAACATGCATTTTGGAGTGAAAATCATTCAGCTAATCATTCCTCCATCCATTCGTTCGTTGATTCACATCGGATTTGTTACCAAAGTGGTCTGCACACTGTTAATCTCTGCCTTCGAGTACTCACAGACAGCATACATCACCATGTTAGTTTCGTTCGGTCTGTTTTTGTCTTATTATGTTTTAATCCGAAATCGTCACTTCACTGTATTTCTCAGTAGATATATATTCATGTACATTCCTAGATGTGTTTCCATTGCAAAAACTCATTTATTTCTCGTGAATTGTATGTGTTTGTCCACTTGCAGTGCCTGTAAACGTCCTGATGTGAAGAAGATTGGTAAGAAGATTGAAAGTTTGAAGAAGGACATCAAGGAGGCGAAGGATACGAAGTCGAAGAAGGATTAGATGTTCGGCGTTGAGGGAGATTTGGTATTTCTCTGGTTGGACAACTGCAGTGAGCGTGATTGATATGTTTGCTTTTATGAATACCCAATAAATGAATGTTGCATGAATGCTGAGTTGCTATTTTCTCTTTGTTTTTCTACCTCAGTTCATTCGTGTCTATGATTTAGTAAGAAACTGCATGGGTTCCGTAGTAATGCATTACTATTGTTCGTCGACACTCACAGTGTTGTGCAGCGTGTTTGTGATGTGATTTTGTGAAGATGTATGAATTGAATAATGCATTGGATGCACTATGTATCCGGTGTGTATACTCAATATTGAAGTAAACTGATTCAATCAGTCACACTTAGATTGTCCTTCAAAGTTGCTTGTGTATAAGGATGTCAGAAATCTGTTTTGCGTCATGGTGCGTTGATCCAGTCATCCTATGGTTTTGTGAATCTCAGACTCTCTAAGTATGCTAATCTGTTTGTCCCCCGGTCATTTATCTCACTGCCGAACTAATTTGACTCATTGAGTTGTACAAAATGGTTAGACATTGACAAATACTTAGATGACTCAAAATTGTCTTTCTCACAGTGTACAATCGCATGTGAGTATCATACATTGTGAAAAGAAGGGAGCTGATGTTTACAAATATTTGCCATTGAAATTCTGTTTTTTAAATAGTGTGAATAATACGCATGCAGTGATTATTTCGAAGAGTGAGGCAAGTGAATCTGTGAGCAGGCTGTTTTCGGTGTATCGGTTTTCGCGTTTAGCTGTTCGATAGGAATTCTATGCAATTGTTCACGAATGATTTCAATACGAAATCTGAGGGGAGAACAGATGATTGGAGGGTATATTCAGAATCCTGATCATTGTGAAGTCGCCATGGAACGGTCAGATTTCATTGTACTGCATTTGGCTACGTTTTGAGTGAATAATATACTTGATTGTATCCCTGCATGTAGTCCTATCCCTCTAGATGAATAACTAGAAATTCGTAGAGTAATACTCATCTAAGTTTTACAACCACGATGATGGATTTACAAGAGCTTGAAATCAGACGTTCAGCGAAAATGAATTTATGCTTTCACTGGAACCGAGTCTTTACGTGAATCTCGATTTCGAGGGAGAGTTAAGCTTTGGTGTGGAGTTGTAAGCGACTAATTTCAACATCTAATGAGATAACATTCTTCGTGTTAGCGCCAGCAATCGTTGGTGCTCTCCAGTCTTCAACTGATATGCAGGCGGCTGAATAACAAAATGGGCAATTTTGAAATTTTTTCATTCGTTCATCTACTTCATCAATGGAGTCAGTCATATTGTTCGAGTATTCTCTTCAAAGTATTTAAGTAGGCTATTGCACGTTATTGCACAAATGTGAGAGAGATGACACACAGAGTGGGATAGTTGTGCACCATTAGAGATGTATTGACAAAGTGAAGGCAGTCCTGCCAAAGACTGTAATCTCTCATCGTCTCCGCATTGTTGAAGCTCTAACCACAGAGATGAATAAACTACCATTCTGAATGGAAAGCGATCGTTTCAAAGTGACATAGTCTTTTATTTTTAAATTCGACGCTCCTGCATTTCGTTCGTAATCTGGTTTACTAACAGAAAATCCTTCGTTCTTGTGTGCATTCTTTGATAACTCATTAAAAAAAAAAATAACTTGAAACAACAGAAGACAAGGGCCAGGCAACAGAACGTTTATTACGGAAATCAACACATATTTATAGATTTTGACGTACATTATTGTAGGTTAATGTTAGTAGAAAATACAGTCTGTTGATTGGTTGTTTCTCACACAAAGTTAACCTTGCGACTCTTGTGGCTGTGTTAGTTCTTTTTCCGCCTGTCCATCTTGACCTTGACTTCAATTAATGTCAACCAATTTGGCTAGCAACCATCTCTCACCACAACCTTATTTCTTTTCTATGATACATTCATTAAACTCCCTCAGTCATTGACTTCAATTAACGACAATGATTTTCACAACTCACCATATTCTTCCTACTATTCTTTTTGAATAATCGGTTAAAGGGAAAAAGGAATTCACGTGAAATGGCGTCTCCACCGAAAAACTCGATTTGATCCACTGTCGATAATAATCAGGTTTTCTTACTAAACTGTGCAATACGGAAACATAGGCTTTGTATAGGATGACGTTATATTCGGTCAATGGTTTGAGTGAGACTAGACTGCTTCACTTTGAGTCGTAAGCGTTAGCCGAAAACTGGAAGCTTCCATCTCGTTTCATTATTTGAATTTGTGTACCAGTAATGTATAAGCACGAGCAGTGGTTAGTGGATACATCACAGCTCATAGGAGAAAGCTTTTCTGGAGCTTTGTTTTAAAAGATACTTTTGATTTGATATAATTTCTTCATGACGGCTTTATTAAAAATGAAACCATATTGTTCGATCATGCTGATTATTTATTTCCAAATGAATCATTGTAACAGAGCACAGATATTTCATGTGATGATCGGATTTCGAACATTAATTTCTGATTTACACTTTCCATCGGTGCATACAAACAGCTGGTTCTTTCTTGTCACGGAAATTCCCGGTGGTATTGTTAAAATTATGGTCATCCGACATATGTTTGTGTCTATACACTAATATATTTGTGAACCGAATTAGGAATACTGACTGGAAAATTGTTTCTCCATAAGATGTGCATATATTTTATTATGATGTCATTTGTGACAATTTCCGTCGAGATCATTCATATATCATTGAACCACTTGATGGAAATAACGAATATTTGTCAAATGTATAGGTACAGATAATTCAACGACAGGTCTGTAAATTTAATGATTTGTCCAAAGGAAGCTCACATGGACAGTAAGTATCTAGATCGCCATGGTTTTTGTCTTCTCCATAGTAGAATGATGCTAGTTTAGGGCTTTTCCAGAAATATTCATCATATACACATATAGAGAATGTCATTGCAGAAGAGCTGAGAAACACTAACAAATGTTATTAGATGATAAGTATCTTCCGAAATCCATACAAAACTACAGACGTTTCAAACAATTAGCTTCAAAAATCCCACTAGTCCCCAGAATGGGTTTCCATATTTCCTCATCATTCAAAAGTGACAACTGGAGTTTGGTCGCTGAACACACACTTAGAATGGCACTCAGTGAAACCTACTTTACACACAAGCACTTCTGAATAGAGAAATCGAAACCTGTGTTGTCATCCACACCTTTACTATTAGTTAATGATAGTGCTCAATGTCACCGTGTTCACCGATTCGCATGTATGATTGATTCAAATGACAAGCCTATCGACTCATTATTTGGATATTAATCTGCATGCTCTTGTAGGAAGCCCACATACGGTTTCTTAATATTATTCATTCAGCACATTGGTGTCTGAACCCATGGCTTCTATCTCTTTATAGATCCACTGAGAAATTTTCGAGATGACGAGATGTATTCTTTTAATTGGATGAGGTTATTTGCATTTTCTTTGTGAAAATGGAATATTAAATTAACTGAACTGCCAAAGTGATGCCAACGTCAACTTCGTTCGATTGAGTGAAGAATTCATTTCTAGAAGTGCGATAATGTGGAGCACTGAAGGTTTTACAATGCTCACATGATTCTGGACTTAAAAATGATTGAATTTCGTTGAAAGTGGAGTAATGTCTGAACGAAATATCGCTGGCTAATTGAAAGGAAATTCATTGATAGAACTTTCGAAACATAAACAGTGATATCACTTTATACATAAATATATGTTGAATATCCCCATAGTAAAATTTAGAACAAAACATTTAAGCGAAAAAGATTGTTTAAATTAGATGTCATCAAGGTTAACTCTAATATACATAAGTTTACAAATAAATATTCAAATATAAAACAATCACGGTGTTCTGTCTATAGAATAATAAGATTGTGAATATAAATTGTGCAATTAGTCATAATAGTAGTAATGATAATAATAATAATAGTAATAATAATAATAATGGTCTTATCAACAATAAGGATGAAAAATTGAGGCAATCTGTGACAACACGAATAATGAACAACAGCATGATTAAACAAACAAGTGTTCTGATAGAAGTAGTCGATAAAGGCTAGTAAACAACCAAATGAACCGATGAAGTAATGTTAGATTGTAAGGGAAGTAAATGAAACATGTTTATAATGAAGATAAGATTAAGGGATTGTAAGAAAGAGGTTGAAAATATAAACAAAGGGTGGTGTAGAAGTCATTAGTTGGTTATGTCTTAATAGGCCAAGGGAGGGATAATGCCTATGCGAACTTTATTTGAATACATAGTTTAGGTGTATTAGTTCAAATGCCTATCGCCTCAGCTGTGTGCAGTAAACGAATACGAAGTCTTTTGGAAAGATTCGGTGGGATAGGATGAATTAATTTGAAGGCTCTCGTTTTCTCGACTACATGACCACTATCAATTAAATGTGACAAAATTGAGCTACGTATTGCTTTTGTCTGTCCTTTGCCAAACCACGATGGGAGATGTTCACTAACGCGTTGGCTAAGCTGTCTAGTAGTACGCCCAACATAACTGTCACCACACGTGCAGTTGAATCGATAAATGCACAGAGATGTGGCGAAACTATCAAGCGTATCCTATGTTTGCGTCCCAATCATTCATCGGCTAGAGAATGACGAACATAGGTGTGCTGCGTAAAATGTTCTTCGTATTAAGACATAACCAACTAATGACTTCTACACCACCCTTTGTTTATATTTTCAACCTCTTTCTTAAAATCCCTTAATCTTATCTTCATTATAAACATGTTTCATTTACTTCCCTTACAATCTAACATTACTTCATCGGTTCATTTGGTTGTTTACTAGCCTTTATCGACTACTTCTATCAGAACACTTGTTTGTTTAATCATGCTGTTGTTCATTATTCGTGTTGTCACATATTGCCTCAACTTTTCATCCTTATTATTGATAAGACCATTTTTATTATTACTATTATTATTATTATCATTACTACTATTATGACTAATTGCACAATTTATATTCACCATCGTATTATCCTATAGACAAAACACCATGATTGGTTTATATTTGAATTTTATTTGTAAACTTATATATATTAGAGTTAACACACGTATATGTATACATCAGTATTTATCACCTGAGAATGCACCACATAGACTTCGCATGGCCCCACCACAGATCTGGACATGATTCAGAACTTCGAATTTCAATTAAAGATTGCTAATCAATAACAGAAGCAAATGTTCCAGTTTTGAAATCTATATTCTGGTGTTTTCATACAGTCAACATCTGGCGACTACTGTAGTTTTAATACTTAACTAATCAGCGATTGAACAAAGATTCAAAAGCTGTACTATCCAAGATAATTAGAATGTTATCCTGTAAAGTGGCGGATGAACTCGCTTAAGGAATCGAGGAATGATATGGTTATCCATGAGACATTCCGCAACTCTCACAAGCCTACTCGAAGTAACACAGCGAAACTGTGTATTTGTGCCAGAGCGCGCATAAACTGGGATTACTGTTACATGCAGTCGTAAACTTTTCTATTTCCTACTTCGAGGAAGAGAAAAAAGGGGCTAGTTGGATGCTTACAACCAGTGCACTGAAATGTGGCAAATCCGGGTGACAAAGATGTCTTCAACATCATTTCTAGTTTATCTTAGTTCGATGTAGATGTGAGGTGGATGATATCCTTAGATGTCACATCGTTGCTTACTAATATATGTTACATGGAGATTATTTAATTTTTCGATTATAGCTTGATTACACACTATATTCTAGGTACAAATATGGAATTTTCAGCATGTGATGTCGGCAGCCCAAATTTTGCAGGCCGACTATTAATATCAGGAGTACGTCTGCAGGGGTTCGAACCCGAGACTATGTGCACGGTTGGCTAGAGTCCTAATCGCTGTGGCACAGATGCATAAGTATGACAGTAGATATTAGAGAAGCAGAAGAACTTTGAAATTCCGATCATTATTCCTAAATATGTGCTTCTAAAATCCACTGTGAGTGCACACTAAGCATGGAACAGAAAAGATGGTTCTTCTAAGCGAGCTGTTCATAGAAGAACTTACTCTGTGTGAAAATATGCACACTTTTTTCAGATTAGCAACCATCTGATACGGATGGAGCAAGAATGATGTGTACCGATGATAGCTTTGTAAATGAAATCGGAAACACCTACATTGAAGTCATCCAAATACGTTATCTTACGAGATTTATAAGGCAAATCATGGATATTAAGTGAACGAAATGGAAAGTGACCGCGAGTATAATTAAATCACTTCTCACACAGCTGAAATTCGTTGAAGACATGGATTTTCCAGAATTCACCTTGTTAAAAGTTTTCGTTACTTTCTATTTACTCACTATTGGTCTTTTATTCAGGCTAATTATGTAATGATATCTGCTCTATTTAGCGTCGTTCACTGGGATACTGATAGATCGACATCAAGTTGAATACGTTTTTACTTCGTACAAAGACTCTAGTTTTTCATCCATTTTGATGAGATATGGTTTGAAACAGAGGACACCTTTAATTTACTCAGTCGTCGCAATACATCCAAAGATGTTTTCATTTGCTATTCATCACACAGAAGCTACTTTTACTGTATCCTCATTGTCACTTTATTGAGAATATATTGAATTTCTGAAGGGTTGCGTGTCTCTATTACCAGGAAAATGGCCCAGGTTCACCTCAAGTTAGACTGCCTGAGTCCGCCTGCGTTTTTCACTGTGTAAAACAGACTAATTCAGTTTGCGTATGTCAAGTTTCAGGGCAAATATTACGTCACGATATTATTGTTAAATTGAGTTATGTAACTTGTTATCAGTACAGTGTATCTCATACATGTATATATATATATATATTTCCAGGACATAGCCACTTTTACATATTACATGGATAGAAGCATTTTACAGTCAACTGTGAACCCACATGTTGTATTGGGTTAGTAGTTATACGCAGCACTTATCTGAAAAGAGGGTGGTGTACACCTCCCCTCTGAGATTTGAACCAGTGCCACATAGTACTACAGTTCACGGGGATTTACTTGTGACTTTGTTTGCTTACGCTAATGTCTATATTTTAATCTATACCCATTTCTGAATCAGCTGTGTTCGCCGTTTTCGAATAGCCAAGATTTTCGATTCATTCTACTGTAAGTAGGGTTCGTGAGCATGTTCACCACATTGTTGTAAACTTGCAATTATTGCTAGAAACTTAAACTGCTGAAACACAGTTACTGAACACTTTTGGTTAATATAGATACGACTGTATGGCCTCTGAAGAAGATGATCTAGGGGATAAAGGGAATTTTATTTGTTGAATTGTCCTTTAATTTTGTTCATGACTCAATGGTTAATTTTGGTGAATGGTAATCTGTTTCTGGTCACCATTCATTTCGAAAATAAAATCAGACATTGTCTCACTTGAATTATCTGAATAAAGCTAAACATTGACACAAATAGATCAAACACCAATGGAGAATCAATGGAGAAGAAACAGATGACAGTTGTTAACCAGCTGTTAAAGAATAATAAATCCTCAGTGGATTACCACGGTTGACTTCAGAATAACACCGAAAATCTGCAAGCATGTCAGGAAGCACAATGTGACAATAATTTGCTTTATTCCAGAAACAGTACTAATGTTACAGTGTGGTATTTTCAGCACATATCTACAATATTTGCATCTAATTTTATCCAACGTTTAAAAGGAGTATTTCAAAAAAACAAATATATAAAGACAACAACAACGAAAACACAAGAAACACAAAAATTATAAAAAAGTGTGAAAAAATACCTAGAAGTAGATAGGAAAATAAACAGCATATAACAATAACTCAGTGTTGGTTAGTGGAAGCTATGATATGTATATGCATGGTGACAGTGAAGCTGTAGTCTTACAAGAAGTTATGAAATGATATTGAAGAGTGTTTATCGCCAAGATGATCAGTTAGTTTGGTTGAAACAACACTAAACAGTCATAAAATAACATTTCAGGGTTGTTGTTTTTATTGTCAGGTCTAATGCGGTGTTTGTAGTGGTAGTGTGAGTAATACTGCATAATACAAAATTTTAAGATGGTGAAAATGGCGTTCAGAACCAATGATTGTCAGTTAATATTGCCGAAAAAAATAAAAAATAAGAAAAATCAACCACAAAAATTAATAATTACATGATAGTTAATGACAGGACAATTTTGAACTACTCATAGTGCTAATATAGTCGGAACCAGTAGATACACAAAAGAAGGAATACAGTAAAGTACGAAAGTAAGCCAATGTTAATAATTTAGGTAACTAAGTATGTTTAAGAAGGAGTTCACTATGGAATACAGAATAAGAGAGAAATAAAAGAGCCTAAAATTAGGTTATTAACAACAAGGCAAGTCATAGGTTTCGAGCTTAACATTGTCTCTGTCACTTAGAACACGGGCGAAGTATGGCATCGTTGAGTTCCTGTACTTGGTTGTACGAGAATATATTATTTTATACTGATTTCTGGTTTTACTTGATGAGATACAAGGCGAGAGTTGGGAATAGAGGGAGTGTTGGAGGTCGGAGAGTATGGTTTTATACCATTTTTTGCAATTTTTCAGATGCCTTTCTACTAATGTAGTGACGAGCTGACTGAGTTTTATACCACTAGTCCTACTAATTATCTTTTGACCAGCGGCCTGTTTCACACCTTGGCTACCTTTCCGTACATCTACATATTTGCATCTAATACATCCTGTTTTCATTTTTAGTTTTAACAAAATGTGATCACAAATCATATCAAATACAGTAATGAATTCATATGATCAAAACTCTTTGAAAGAAATTGCTATTATTCATAAGTCAGGAAGTGTAAACAAATGTAATGAGTATTGATAATAGCGAATACTCGTCAAACGTGATGATATGAATGCACAGGTATTTAAGTGTAGTATTAATAGCATTGGATATTATTATTAATTTTGTTTCCTTTAATTCCTAGAGGGAAATAGGGCTTCAGCCGTGCGTCTCCATTCCATTCGGTTCTCTGCTAGAGTCTTCACCTGGCTCCAAGTTCGCCCACACGTTTTCATCTCCTGTTCACATGATCTACTCCAAGTCACCCTTGCACTGACGACCAACTCGCCGCTTTCTTTTCGAGTTCCACTCGAGGACTTATCTAGTGATGTCACTTGATGCTTTGTTTTCTCAGAGTATGGTCAATCCATCCCCATTTCTCCCTGCCTATTTGTTTCACAATCGGCTTCTGGTTGGTTCACTCTCAGAGATCCCTGTTGCTGATCTTTTCTGGCCAGCCATCTGATCTTGAGTAGTATTGAGCGAAGACAACTGTTATTGAAGGTCTGTAGTTGGTTTGAGATTCTCTTTATGATGCGCCAAGTCTCTGATCCATAAAGTAAGTAGCTCTGACTTCACATTGGAATTGAAAACCCGGATCTTATTTTTGATGCTGAGTGCTGTTGACCTCCACACAGACTTGAGAGTAGTGAAAGCTTGTCTTGCTTTCCCGATTCTTGCTTTGATATCCTCATCAGTTCCGTCCGCCTGTATTTGAAACGATGCCTCCCAGGTAGGTAAAAGAGGTTGTTTCTTTCAGCTTCCTTCCATTTATGCTGATCGTTGTCTGTTGTCGTTGTTCTTGTCCAGAAATCTTCATCACCTCTTTGATGCTTCTTCTGCCAACTTGTTGCTTTTCGCTTGCATATCTTCCAGTTTTTCGGAAATCAGACATATATCATCGGCGAAGTCCAGATCCTCCAAGTTTTTGTGTGAGCATTGGACAGCTGAGCAAATTATCAGTGGTACTGGCTAGCATCGGATGATCTAAAACAGTCCCACTATACAGCAGTATATTTATGGACTACTGTGGCTTCGAGTAAGATGGATGAATCACAATATAGAAAATTGAATGCTGAAAACTTATGTGGAAACTAATTGTGACTCAGTGGGCATATGCCTGACACAGACAAGCAGGCTTCAGGTCAAAGCACGAGCGCATATATTATATTTTCCCCCTTTGAGAAATATTGGTATAAAACACAAAATTAGATGCTTTCAATATTACTATTCCTTTTGATAGTTTGTTTGTAGAGACTTGATCTGTTTCAAGTTTTATTAGGAATTTATATGAGCTAGAAATTTACTAAAAACTCAAACAAATTGAAGAGCTGTTTCACCGTAGTTTCATAAACATCTACAGTACACACTGACAACCAGAGTTCGAACCCACTATCTCTGTTTTACAAGCCAAGCTCATAGACCATTCAGACACTGGGATCACACTCAATGACAGCTTCTTTCCTGTCATGTAGGCTACATTCGACTGGGTTGGTTGTGAGGAGCTATGACAATGTACAAGTTGGAATGGTATGGTGAGTAAGTATATTACACCAACCAGCACAGCCTAATGCAACCATCTTAGAGCTTATGTGAGGCTATGGTTTTCAAATAACATAACAATCAATACCATCCATCGTGAGTGTCAATAGCTGCCACCGCTACTTACTTCCACTATATAGATGCGCTTATCAAAACAACGTTTACCGAATTTACCGTTTCAGAAAATCACTTACCAACCTTTACGTTTCTACTTGGTGCAGAGCATGTAAACGAAATTTACTTACATCTTTCTTAGTTTTCTAAATAACCTGAGTGAAAATCAAGGTATGCTATTTGTGTGATTTGCGTCAATCACGACGTGTCTGTGTCAACTGCTAGTTTTTGGTACAAGCAACAAATAAATGCACACTGAAATATCACACTTAATGATAAGTTGGTTGGATACAACAAAAACAAGAAAGCACACGAACGAGAAAACCAGATTATTTTTATTATTATCATTATTGTTCCCTTGGGTTCCTAGTGGAACACAGGGCTTCAACTGCACGTCTCCACTTGCTTCTGTCTTCTGCCGTACTTTTCACTTGCATCCATGTTAATCCATACTGTTTCAGTTCCTCTTCACACGATCTCCTCCATGTCACAGTTGGACGTCCTACTCGTCGCTTCCATTCCGGATTCCACTCGAGCACTGGCCTGACAAGCGATGTCACCCAGCGAGTGGCCTCCTCAGCCAGTGTCCAATCCATCTCCACTTTCTACTGCATATTTGTTGGGCGATTGGTTCTTGCTTTGTTTGTTCCCATAGTTTCTTGTTGGTGATTCTTTCCGGCCGGCCATCTGATCTTCAGCATAGAGCGAGGACAGCTGTTGATAAAGGTCTGCAACAGACTGTTGGAAATATTCTTGGTGACCCGCCAAGTTTCTGATCCATCCGTATAGAAGAACTGACTGACTTGACGTTTGTATTGAAAATCCGAATTTCGTTGTTGATGGTGAGTGACAAAGATACTCAGATTGGTTTCACGTTGATGAATGCGTTTCTCGCCTTCCTCATTCTCGATATGACATCCTCGTCCGTTCCTCCTGTAGTTGAGACAATGCTCCCTCCCTAGATAAGTGAATGAAGTAACCTCTTTCAAATCGCTCCCGTTGATGGTGATTGGCGCTGGATTTTGCTGTTGTTGTTGTTATTGTTGTTGGTTGGTTATTTTCATAACCTCCATCTTGTCTAGGTTCACCTGCAGTCCTGTCTTTGCTGCTTCTTCGATCAGTTTGTCGATTTCCGCTTGTAAGTCTTCGATTTCGTGTGACATCAAACATAAATCATCCACGCGCGAAATCCAGGTCTTCTAGGTTCTTTATGTCGGTTCAGGATTTTTTTTTGATTTACAGCTTGATTCCACACCGTATTTTCAGTACAAGTATGGAATTTTCAGCATGGATATCGGTAGCCCAAATTTTGCAGGCCGACCGTAGATATCGGGTGTGCGTCGGCAGGGGATCGAACCCCGGACCATGTGCATGGTCGACGAGAGTCCTAACCATTGTGCCACCGACGCCCACTGTCTGACGCATAATACAGTCCACCACAATTAGGAATATCATTGGTGATAATAAGCACCCTTTTCTGACTACTGTGTTTACTCCAAACGCCATGGTGAGTTTTCCGTTGTGGAACGAGAAAACCAGAAGCGGTGAACAATTCAATCAAGCGTCCAGACAATCACACAAACCGTATGCTTACTTCAGCTATAAATATGTGGTTTATGGAGAGAATGAATGCTTCGCAGAAGAAACCTCCATCACAAAGACTAATAATACATCAAATAAAAATCAACGCATCAGTGAAGTAAACCAGAAAAATAATCTAACTCTCGTGCATTTCAGTCGGTTAGGAGTTCATCCAGATCAATCAATCCTAAGTCATGATCTGAGATCATAAGATCTGAGCAAGTCGGTGACAACATGCTGACAGACGGCATCGATTTATGTGGCAAAACTGACCAGTGAACTGTTAGTTTGCCACTTTAATTACACCTGCATGCATATATATATATACGGGTATGAGTGAAACACTATTGAACTCATCAGTAACTTACAAACAACTTGTAAGTTCTCACATTTGTGTCTAACATGTTACTGAATGACTACGTTAGCTGACTGATATTTTAGACTATCACTCATAGAGCATAGTTTAAGACCACTTCTCAAATCACCTCAAAAACCTTGTTGCGTTGTGGATTCAAAATTGACTTTGAAGCCATATGGCGTGTACTTGTTTATTTCAAATATCCAACAATGATGCAGTATTAAAGGATTACGTTTCAAGCATAAATTGCTCATAATCTAATGTCGAATTACGTTCTACTGTAGCGCTAAAGCTCTACACCTAGACTATTCCTATTTGTCTATGTTTTGAAGCAGTACTTATTCCAACCATTTTCATTCAACTGTTGCCTTATTGTATTTGTAAATATACTCAATTCTCCTTGATTTGATTCATTTCTATTTCCAGATTCACAACAATGGCACATATTTCAATGTTCTGCATCATCATTGCTTGCATCCTTCTTCCAAACATCGTTGAAATGAAGCCTTATAAGAAATCTGAGAAACTTCCATTACATTTCGATGCGGATGGTGAGTCAGTCCTCAGGGTCACATACAATATTATTTACTTCCTACTAAACGTTTTGTGTTAAGCTTATCCATTTCCAGTTACACAAACCTATAAAGAGAGTCACTCAAGACAACAGATTGCCGTGGCGCAACACATACTGTAGCTTAATTATGCCTACTGTTTATCTGCATCCTGCTGCTTCACGCCGAGTGTGAGATGAACACTGGATAACTGATTATGAAATTGAGGATTTCGGTGTCATGCATGTCTGTATATCCCACTTCTACTTCATTCTGACTGCAACTGATAACAGGGAGTATATAAAGAGATGTTAGGGGTATTCTCCGGAAGGACAAACATCTATGTACATAGCATTTTTGCAACTGGATATTCGATGGTCTCTCAGCCACTAGTTATAACATTCTGAATTCAGCTATCGATATGTGGAGGAATATTGGCTTACCCAAGAGTAGGAAAAACAACAGCATGTGCTTTAGTTTACACCTGAATTACAAATTGAATAGTGATTTGGATGACACTTATTTCCATCCTTGTTCAGGTGAATCGAATGGAATTTATAGGTAAACACTGACCAATTACTGTTGACTATCCACGAAAGTGAATATCGTCTCAGTAGACTTGTTATTGTAGAGGACGTCTGTTCAGTTGAATCACTTTACATTGCTCCTAGTAGTTGACTATTGCAGTTTTTTCTTTAAGGATCGTGGAATATCAAGTATGGATTGCTGACAGTGGGAAAGAATCAGAAGGAAGTTGTGAAAGTCGCGTCTGGTCTGTGTGTCACAAACTTCGATCTGTCGAAACCAACTACTGAGGAGTTGTCTGCGAAGAAGGGATCTCGACAGGTGGACACGTACGTTTTTGATGTGGCTGATGACAGATGATTGCATTACTGATTCGATAATTATTTTTCTACTAGCACCCGAAGCTTAAATGCTCTGCATTGGGTGCATTCTCATCATAGCTATGTTCGACGTTACTCGCGTGACGTCTTGAGAATATACATTCTTCACGACCTGGTTAACAATATGACCGTGAGCTGAAACTAATCAGCCAATGGTATATTTATTTATTAGCTGCATTCTGATTTTGACAAATTGCAGTGATGTGTTCACAGAAAGCTTCGTTGGAATCAGTGAGTGAACAGGTGACTATGATGTGCGAAGTTTCCATTTTTGTGGACTACAGGTTCTTTGGAGAATCGATGGTTATCTTATGGTGTTTGGAAATTGTTCAGTGTTGACTGAGACATCGATTAGACCAACCACGGAATGACATTGCACACAGGCAATGGTATCTTTCCAGATTATTGAGAGGATCATATTTGTATGGTCATATGTTGAGGGGAATATCAACGCTTAACAAATATTGCTCGTAGTCATCTATGCAGAAATAAGTATTTCAGAGTGTAGACTAGAAAGCCAAGGATTCATTCATTCACATGTGACGTTTTACTAGAGTGACTGACAGTAAGCCTCTCTATTCGAACATTTATAAGCAACACATATCAACACGGTGGATTATGTAGTGTCAATTTGAGTAGTGTTATCTATTCCTCACTCTTATTTCATCACCTGTTTTCAATGCATACAGTAACATTTCTCGTGAATTCTGTCTTTATCCACTTCCAGTGTCTGTAAACGTCCTGATCTGAAGAAGATTGGTAAGAAGGTTGAAAGTTTGAAGAAGAATATCAAGGAGGCGAAGGATGCGAAGACGAAGAAGGATTAAATGTGTGATTGTTTGGAGGGAATTTAGTGATTTGTTGATTAGACACGCTCCCACATATGAATATTGAATAAATGAATGCTAAATAAATTCTGAGTTATCACTCTGTGTTTCTTTTACCACCTCAGATCTTCTGTACCTGTAGATTGGTCAGAAGCTGCACGGCTTTCGCCGTTGTGTGTCACTATTGTTCATGCGTTCAATGCGAAGTTAATTATTTGTCGTGTAAATGTATGGGTGTAATTGTTTTCTTTGTGAATTAAATAATGCATTGCTATCATTACGAACTCACTGTGGACACTCACAATCGAAATAAACCGAATCAACAAATCATGCTTAGAGAGTAACTCATGGTTAACTGAAAATAATCTTCAATGCAAGTGTCACGCACTTTTCATTATGGTCCATGGGTCAACAATTTCCATATCTGAGTGAATCCTATCCTCTGCTTCAGTCTGGTTGTCTTGGAGCAATTCTCCTTGCTTCCGTACATTTTCGCCTTTTTCAATTCAATACAAAATCTGAACATTGATAAATCGTTAGACTTTTTAACACTGTCATTCTCACAATGTGCAACTGCATCTACATATGATGCATTCTTATAGGGAGGTAAAGGATGTTTGCAAATACCAGTCGTTTATACGCAATTTTTCACGAAGTAGGGTGGTGAAAAGTATGTGGATCTACCCAAATAGAATATTAAGAAGTTTTGTCCAGTGTGTATATAAATGGAAAGTTCAGCTGACACGTTTGGACATTTACATGCTTGTTGATCGAAAACGGAATTCAATAAAATCTTTGACTCTTTAGCTTAAGAACTAGACCTTCTAAAATAATCTTCATTCGAAACACAGTCTGTATATGAACATTGATTTCAAGGTAGATTTGATCTTTGGTCTCTATTAGAGAATGTTTTTGACATCTTATGGAATAACATTCTTCGTGGTAACGTTAGGACTAGTTGGTGTTCACTAGTCGTTCACCGGTCTGCAGATTCCTGAATAACACGTTCTCACATCTGACTACTTCTATCAGTTCATCTGTTTCAATGCAGCCAGTTATATTTTTCTGTCTAAAAGGGTAGAAGTACACAATCCTGCGGAATGGTTTCAGTGTTTGTCATAGTAGTGCGACAATTAAACACCTCTCAGAAAAAGCCTCTTTCAAATTAGTCTAAAAAGTGACGAAACACCTAATTATGAGGGTACACTTTCATCTCCTTCGTATCACTGAAGTTCTAGCCAGATGAGTGGAAAAAATCGCAGCTCTTCACGAAAAACAGACTGTTCAACCACTTTCAGCACATCAACTCTGATGTTTCCCAAGAAATTAATCTGTTTGTTCGTTTTTTTTTGAGAGTCGATAACTCCTCTAGCTCATTCAAAGTCTGGAACAATTTCACATTTTACTTCTTTTCAATGTGTATGCTGCGTACGAATCATTCAATACGTTATTCATTTTATTACGTTACACTCATTGAACTCATCATAAACATTGACTGATATTCGTGACTGTGATCATGACAACTCACCACTTCTGTCACTATCCTCATTCACGGAGAAACAAGATGTAGAGGCTTCTGTACAACGTAAGTACGAGAAATCGTAGAAGACACCATCTTCACCGAACTACTTGTTTTGCTCTTTTGTCGATAACAGGAATGGGTTCTAAAGAAAATAAAGCACTACGGAGACATTAACCATGCAGAAGAACTATGTGAGTTAAGTGAGAGAAAGAGAAACCTAACAACAAGGATTCACAAACCAAAGGTTCTTCTTTCACGCATTGAGTGAATCTGAGTATCCCGAAAGCATTGGCTTTATAAGTGGTTAGTTGAGATGTTGGAGTCTATAACGGAAAACTTCTCTGCAAGTTTCCTCTCAAAATTACGTTTGATTTAATAGGATGTCTTCATAAGTGAATTGTAAAAAGTTAAACCATGTTCCCACTTGATATTGATTCTTAGTTCTAAATAAGGTATTGGAAGAGGCAACAGGAATTTCATGTGATTATATTTCAAGCCAGAATTTTGCATCTTCAATACATGAATTCAAGTAGCTGCTTCTTTTGAGCATTTTTACTGGTCTATGGTACGGCAACGAGTAGAGTAGGATCAGAGTTAATCTACATATATATATGTCACGTTTTGAGAACCCAGTTGGCGACATAATCTGGCCCAGTTCACCAGTTCACTATTTTGCTAGCCGGTTCCGTGACCTCTAGAAGAGGAAGGGTACGACGTGTGACTGGCAACCCTAAGATTGAAAACCAATCAAACTGCTACAAACACTTCAACGCACAAGGAAAATATTGAAATTACACAAGTTTAAGAAATGAACGTATCCTTCATTGAAATCAGAGAGGTGAAGTGGAACAATGGGCTGGTGAAAGCCATCGGGAAGCCAGTTAGTGAGCTGATGTGTATTCTCTCGATGAAAGCCAAAATAAGCATGCAGATATGGAAAGTTCAAACAATCTACTAGGCTTGGGAGGGTACCCAATCAGCTAAAGAAATGATAAAATACGTGCCAAGAATTAGAGACAGCAGAGAAAATGAGTTTGGACTTTCGAAACAGTCCACTGGCAAGTCAGTTATCTACTTCGATCACCCAGACGACAACCACGAGAACTCTGAAGCAGAGAGTGGACATCGTGATGTCAACAACAGAACAGAAAGCTCTAATTCAGCGGAAGACAATCTCCTCCTCCAGGACTGTGACATCAAGATTCAACTCAAAATGCAGTCACAGCGATTACCATAGTCCAATGCTACCCACCTATAAACAACTTAGAAGAAAAGAAGAAGTTAGATTTCCCTATAGAATTGCAAACAAAACTGACAACATCCAAAATGACGACATCGAAATCACAATGCACGATATGAATGCCAGCGAAGCTGGAAGCAAAATACACAGAAGGAGGACTAAACATGGGTCTTCATGATTATTCATACAGTCTCTGAGAAAGCTAATCTTCGCATTAACTTCAGCAAGCTTGACAGAATATCGCAGAAACCCATTCAGTTCCTTCACTGTCAGAGGGTCTTTGCTTATTTTTAATTCGCGAAATATACCCATTAAGACATTGAAATAAGAACAAAGTAGTTCAGCGAAGAGTATCTTTTCGGCGAATTCATTCCCTTTAGCTGTACAGTCGCAAATATATATACATTTATTTTTGATGATATAATCAACAACCCACACTAACTGTTATTTTGACTATGACAAACCTAATGTACACACACACACACAAAATAATTGTGTATATATTTGCGAGGGTATAGTTAAGTGAGTGAATTCGCCGAAAAGAGACTCTTCCCTGAACTACTTTGTTCTTATAATCATGGGTCGACAGGCTCTTGGTGAGAGGAATGACGATAGAGGTGTATTCACTGACTTCTGCACCTACACTGATTTCATAATTGCAGATATAATATACAAACAGATGATATACACAAAGCGCCATGTATTTCACCTAAAATGCACTCCAAAAACCATATAGATATCATCTCAATGATGTTCAGGAAAGTGGAGATGAATTCTTCAGGACACAAAGTCGAGAAGGGGAGCGAATTCTGCTCAGATCATTATCTAGTGCAAAGAACCTTCAGAGTGGAGCTGAAATCTTTCAGAAAAACCGACGAGAGACCACAATTGAAGTTCAATACTCAGAAACTGAAGGAGCGAACTACAAAGGATTTCGTTGCTGAAACTATCACAGCAAAGTTGAAGACACCACACGACATCAATGGGAAGCATATTTGAAAGAACTTTGGAACTCTTTTGAGTTGATGTTTGAGGGAACATGTACAGTGGTATTAAGAAGAAAGAAGAGACAAGACAAGGGATGTCTCTCATTGGATACCTGGATGCTAATGGAAGAGGGGAGGATGATGGAAGGTAAGATGATTCAGTGCGAAGGTGAACAACATACGGAGAGGCTGAACTAAATATGTACCACAATGAATAAAGAAGAGAAGTAGAGTAATATGTGAGAGAAATGATAATTATAGAACACACTGGCCGGTGGCTGAAGCAGAGGAGGCAAGCCGCAGGTGTATATAAGAAATCTACAGACCTAGTGAATCCACGATTTTCTACTTCCGGATAAATTTACCGACCGACTAATTGTGGAGTGATGACGATTCTTTCGTTTGTTTTCTTTTCTTTCGTGAATTACCAATTGAGCGGATTCCGTGATTCACCCTCTTACTAGAATATTTCCCTCAGTTTATTTCGACTGATATCGGGGGAGATGCTTTGTTGCCTAAACACAGGTTCATATATATATGTTTTATATGGCAAGTATAATCAGAAACTCCTATCTTGCTTCTTTTTATAGTAAAATAGGGACAGCCTTGATAAATGAGAAGCTTTTGTTATTGGTAACAATACTAAGACAAACAAGAGACAACTCAAAAGCTAGTATATTAGATTCATTTGAATTTGTGGGATGACTTATAACCACTAAAGTGGACGAAGAGGAAAAGCTACAAATGCACTGCAAATGAGACTAAAAGAAGATGATGGCCCAAAAGACAGGACACAGTTATCCGTAAAAGAGGTAATAAAAGGGGGGTGAATTCTGTCTAAGAACAGCATATTTCACATTTGAAGGAAAAATATACCAACAAAATGAATGAGTAGCTACGGGATCATCCATCTCATCAATAATAGCTGACATATTCATGAAGTTTTGGGAAGAGAATGCACTTAAGCCATTTAGATCATCAATAAAATGTTGAGGGAGGTATGTAGACGACACGTCAGTAATAACGAAAAAAATGATGTTGAGATATTCTTCTCGCACATAAAAAGTCATGTGGACTCAATACAATTCACTATATAAATACAGAATGAAATTGGGGAACTGCCTATGTTAGACTGCAAAATACAAAGAGTAACAGATGGTAGCGTAAAAACGACGCTATATAGAAAAATGACACATTCTGAAAGATTCCGTGGTTATCACTCAGCTCGTTCACTCACGGTAAAACGAGGATAAATGCAAGGTCTTGCAGATAAAATACGTAGACTTACAACAGCACCAGAGGACCAGCGTAAAAAAGTAAACGTCCTATTCAGAATGATACTCGACAACAACTACCCAAAACAACTGATCAAAGATGATTAAAAAAATTGAAAAAGGAGGGTAAAATGGGTGAATAACAAAACGGAGGAAGGCAAAAAACAGTCACAATGCCATTCAAAAATGGCACATCAGAGGCAATTCGAAGAAACCTAAAAAATTTTGGGAATCTGATTAAAAATAAATAATGATGGATAAAAATAATGTGATTTACAAAATATCTTGTGCCAAGTGTCCGACCAAATATGTGAGTCGAACGTCTAGATCACTCAAAATAAGAGTGAATGAACATAAACGCCTGACTAACTAAAGGTCAACCAACAAGAACACAAGCTTACAAGAATTTAGAAAGAAAAAAATTCATCTGAGGCTGCACATGCATAAGACAAAAACCGCATTATTGATTGGGTCAGTGTTTGTATTCTGAAAACTAATATGAACAAACAGAAAGAGCAACTTATAACAAAATCTATATTCAATAAGGTCACACCGGATACATGTAACAAGGGTGACCCAGCACCTGGAATATAATTATGAATACACAAAAATGAATGAATAAAAAATGAACTATATATATATATATATATATGAGTACAAATCATAAATGTGTGAATTAAAAAACAAAACAATTCTAACAGTTGGTGTGTGATCAAGGGCAGTAATTTTGTTCGAAATGTTACCAATAACAAAAACTTATCATTGTATGTAAACCATTGAAATACAATTATGCTCTATATATAATTTTTACCAATGACGGTGATTTTGGGAATCAAATAATAATAATAATGTGGTAAATGTTTTGAACGAATTTATTTATTTATTGAATTGTCTACATAAACACTTATATACATATACTATCTTCGTTAGTTTTATCACCTGCATAAACCTTATTATCAATATTTTGTCATTATTATAATCATCGTTATTAATTTCGTTCAAAACATTTACCACATTATTATCATTATTATTACTATTATTATTATTTGATTGCCAAAATCACCGTCATTGGTTAAAATTTTATATATAAGTCTATGAAAATTAGAGTAAAGCCTGAAGAAGATCTCATTGACCAGTAGTGTGCAGCAGGTTGGGTGTGAGGACAAATACCCACCGAAGACATTGGCTACGGGTCGCGCTTTGTCGTGAATTAGCAGAAGTTAGAATTCATAGGCCATTAGATCGGGTCCCAGCGGCTTAATGGTATACGAGCTCGCCTTGTAACCAGAAGGTCCAGGGTTCGAACTGTGGCGGTGGGTGCGTAATGCTGAAGAGTTCCGAACTAGGACGAAACAGCTGTCCAGTACCCCCAGGTTTCCCAATGGTTCTCTGTCTTATATCAGCTCATGATGAAAATTCTGAAAACAATATTGCTCGCTTATATGTCTTGTTCTAAAATTATACTCTAGTTAAAAAAAAGTATTTCATTAATCACCATAACAAAATCTGTAACTTCGGGATTACTGGGTAGTTTATTTTGAAAGAGTGGACTGAGAGAATCATTGCTGGGGCATACAATGCTAAGAGATGAGTGAAGTTAAATATAGCAATGAGATCAATTGCGACACTGGTTTTCACTATATTTCTGTCCCTCTTTCATCGTTGTTTAAAGTCACCGTTTTTCTTTTGGTAGGTAAATCGGCTTTTGAAACAGATACAACCGATTCGAATCGAAGAAAACTCAAGTATGTTTCCATAATAACTGCTTTGTATCCACTTGTAACATCAGGGTAAATGCTTTATGAATGTATTGCCTTGTACCCTATTAACAAGGATTGTAAGTATTTTCGAGCAGTCAGAAGGTCTGTCCTACTCCACGTACCATGACTGCGGACGTGGACATGTTAGATGAGTGTCATAGTCCCTGGAGTTCACATTGAAGTAATAAACTGTACAAAAGAATATGCTGCTTGTTTTACGGATGGTAGTAAATTAGTGTGCAGCTAATTAGACAGCGTATCAATATTATACTATCCAGTTGGTAATAAGTTACACAATCACATTGGTGAATCTACCAAGTATAAATTCCTCAGGAATAAGTGAAACTGTGTTATGGAATTTAAAAGCTCTCTTATAAACAACTTAAAGAAGGGTATCAACATATTTAGGCTTCCTGCTTACGTTGCGATAATGCAGCCATTCAGTCATTGAGTTGAAATTCTATGACACACGAATACTAAATTATTTTAATTTGCTGTTCAGTACCATAGCCATCGGTTTCTGTCGGTGACTGAGTGTAGCCACAACTAGCGAACCGAGCGTCGGTGGCACAGTGGTTAGGACTCTCGCCGACCATGCACATGGTTCGATGTTCGATCCCCTGCCGGCGCACACCCGATATCAATGGTCGGCCTGAATTTGGGCTACCGATATCCATGCTGAAAATTCCACACTTGAACTGAAAATACGGTGTGGAATCAAGCTGTAAATCAAAATAAAAAAATAAAATAAATAAATAAAAGCAGATTTCAGAGTGCCACTTCAACACTTAAGAGTGTGTTGTTGGAATGTTGGTAATTCCTCATGACTATGATTCGCAGGTTTTATTTTTCGGCCAAGATGTACTGGTATAACTCAGCTCATATATAGATCGAGTCAAATTGACCTTCTGCTTTTTTATTTTTCTTATTATATTTAGCGCTATACATTTCGAACAATGTGATCACACATTTACTTGTCAAGTCAATATATATGGAAAAGTTAAATTAAACAAGGTGACAAAAAAAAGAATTAAGAATAATTAACACAAACGTTTGGTAATCCAATCAAATAAGGATTACCAAGGTAGGTTAAGAGTAATAACGAACTGTTTTTGAATACACAAGGGGGGCTTAAGTTTATGAATGGCTATAGCCTCAGCGTATTTCAGTAAACGTCCTTGACCGTTTTTATAGATGAACTTAAAGGCTGAGTTAACATCAACCTTATGGTTCATCTCGATTAAATGTTTAGCTATAGACGAAGTTGGTAGTCTGGCACCTCCACCTATTGGCTTGTCACAATTCATCTGTTTTTCTAACCACTTTGGGATATGCTCTCCCACCCTCACGTGCAACGCGCGATTACTCCTCCCTATGTATGTATGTTCACACACACACGAAAATTGGTAAATTATATGGGATGTGATATAATCACTTGTGCACTTTTGAGGTTTCCAGTAAAGCATATTTTTAGCCTTTTCGACGATTACAAGCTGGGCTGCATAATAGGTTCTACGGATGATGGAATTCAACCTTTGTCTCAAAATCCTACTATTTATTTCCCCATTATATGGTAATTTGATGAAAACCTTTTTCTTAGGGACGGTATGGATTGTAGGTTTAGAGGCTAGTTGACTTCTACATCTGTTATAAAAACTTCAAAGGATATCCGTTTTCAACAAGAGTATCCATCAATATTTCGTTTTCCTTGTCTATAACATCAGCAGTGCAAATACGCTGAATCTTCTTTGTGTTAATTATTCTTAATTCTTTTTTTTGTCACCTTGTTTAATTTAACTTTTCCATATATATTGACTTGACAAGTAAATGTGTGATCACATTGTTCGAAATGTATAGCGCTAATACATCACATTTTTCAGATAATCTCCGTCTTATAATAATGCTATCAAAATAATAAAAGGGACTAACTGTTTTAAATTATTATATTTAATTATTCCCTTGGGTTCCTATTGGAACATAGGGCTTTAACTGCACTTCTACACTTGCTTCTGTCTTCTGCTGTACTTTTCACCTGCATCCATGTTAGTCCATACTGTTTCACCTCCTCTTCACACGATCTCCTCCATGTCACCCTTGGACGTCCCACTCACCACCTCCCTTTCGCGTTCCACTCGAGCTATGGCCTGACGCGCAATGTCACCCAGCTGCCTCCTCAGCCAGTGAGTGTCCAATCCATCTCCACTTCCTCCTGCATAATTGTTGAGCGAATGGTTCTTGTTTTGTTTGTTCCCATAGTTCCGTGTTGGTGATTCTTTCCGTCCATCTGATCTTCAGTATAGAGTGAAGACATTTGTTGATAAAGGTCTGCAACAGGCTGTTGGAAATATTCTGATCCCTATAGAAGAATTGACTGACTTGACGTTTGTATTGAAAATCCAAATTTCGCTGTTGATGCTGAGTGACGAAGATTTCCAGATTGGTTTCAGGTTGATGAATGTGTTTCTCGCCTTCCCGATTCTCGATTTGACATCCTCGTCCGTTTCTTCGATAGTTGAGACGGTGCTCCCTAGATAAGTGAATGAAGTAGCCTCTATCAAATCTATCCCAATGATGGCGATTAGCGCTGGATGTTGCTGCTGTTGTTGCTGTTGGTTGGTTATTTTCATAACCTCCGTCTTGCTTGTCTCTGTTCATCTGGAGTCCTGTCTTTGATGCTTCTTCGACCAGTTTGTCGGTTTTCGCTTGTAAGTCCCCGATTATGTGTGACGTCATACATAAGTCATCCACGCGCGAAATCCAGGTCTTCTAGGTTCTTCATGTCGGTTCAGGATATCCCTGTCTTCTCGTTTCCCACTGTCTGACACATAATCCAGCCACCACAATTAGGAATATCATTGGTGATAATAAGCACCCTTGTCTGACTCCTGTGTTTACTCCAAACGCCTCGCCGTTGAGGAACGAGAAACCCAGAAGCGGTGAACAATTCAATCAAGCATCCAGACAATCACACAATCTACATGCTAACTTCAGCTATAAATATGTGGTTGATGGGGAGAATGAATGCTTCACAGAAGAAACCTCCATCACAATAACTAGTAATACATCAAATAAGAATCAACGCATCAATGAAATAAAGTGAAATAAACCAGAAAGATAATCCAACTGTCGTGCATTTCAGTCGGTTAGGAGTTCATCCAGGTCAATCAATCCTAAGTCATGATCTGAGATCATAAGATCCGCGCAAGTCGGTGACAACATGCTGACAGCTGGCATCGATTTATGTGGCAAAACTGACCAGTGAACTGTTAGTTTGACACTTCAAACACACTTGCATGCATATATATAAATATGTGTATGAGGGGAACACTATTCAACTCACCAATAATCTACAAACAACTAGTAAGTTCTCACATCTGTGTCTAACATATCACTGAATGACTACGTTAGCTGACTGATCTTTGAGACTACCATGCACATAGCACAACTTAAGACCACTTCTCAAATCACGTCAAAAACATTGTTGCATTGTGGACTCAAGGTTGAATTTGAAGCGATATGGTGTGTACTTGTTTATTTCAAATAGCTAACTATGATGCAGTATTAAAGGATAACGTTTCAAGCATAAATAATTGCTAACAATTGCTCATAATCTAGTGTCGAATAACGTTCTACTATAGCGCTAAAGCTCTACACCTAGCCATACTTATTCCAACCATTTTCACTCAATTGCTGCTTTATTGTATTTGTCAATATATACTCAATTCTCCTTGATTTGATTCATTTCTATTTTCAGACTCACAATAATGGCACATATTTCAATGTTCTGCATCATCATGGCTTGCGTTCTTCTTTCAAACATTGTTGAGATGAAGCCTTATAAGAAATCTGAGAAACTGCCATTACATTTCGATGCGGATGGTGAGTCAGACCTCAAGGTCAATTACAGCAATATTTACTTCCTACATAACTGTTTGTGTTAAGCTTATCCATTTCCAGTTACACAAACCTATAAAGAGAGTCACTCAAGATAACAGATTGCTGTGGCGCAACACATCCTGTAGCTTCATTATGCCTACTGTTTATCTGCCTCCTGATGCTTCACGCCGAGTGTGAGATGAACACTGGATAACTGATTATGAAATTGAGGATTTCGGTGTCACTTATGTCTGTTTATCCCACTTCTACTTCATTCTGAATGCAAATGATAACGGGGAGTATATGAAGAGATGTTAGGGGTATTCTTGGGAACGACAAACATCTATGTACATAACATTTTTGCAACTGGACATTCGACAGTCTCTCAGCCACTAGTTGTTACATTACGAATTCAGCTAATGATAAGTGGACGAATATCGGCTTATCCAAGACTGAGTAAAACAGCAGCATGTGCTTTTATTTACACACGAATTACAATTAGAATAATGATTTGGATGATACTTATTTCCATATTTGTTCAGGTGAATCGACTGGGATTTATAGGTTAACACACACCGATTACTGTTGAATATCTATGAAAGTGAACATTGTCTCAGTAGACTTGTTATTGGAGAGGGCGTCTGTTCAGTTGAATCACTTTACATTGCTCCTAGTAGTTGACTATTGCAGTTTTTTTTCTTTCAGGATCGTGGAATATCAAGTATGGATTGCTGACAGTGGGAAAGAATGAGAAGGAAATTGTGAAAGTCGCGTCTGGTCTGTGTGTCACAAACTTCGATTTGTCGAAACCAACTGCTGAGGAGTTGTCTGCGAAGAAGGGCACTCGACAGGTGGACACGTACGTTTTAATGTGACTGATGAGAGATGATTGCATAACTTGTTTCTCGGTTTATTAAAGCACAAACCTGATTCGGTAATTATTCTTCTACTAGCATCCGAAGACGAGACGCTCTGCTTCGTGTGCATTCTCATCATAGCTATGTTCAGCGTTACTCATGTGACGTCATGAGAATGTACCTTCTTCTAGGCCTGGCTTATAATATGACAATGAGCTGAACCTAATCAGCCAATGGTATATTTACTTATTATCTGTATTCTGACTTTGACAAATTGCAGTGTTGTGTTCACAGACAGCTTCATTGGAATTAGTGAGTGGACAGGTGACTATGGCGTGCGAAGTTTCCATTTTTGTGGACTACAGGTTCTTTGGAGAATCGATGGTTATCTTATGGTGTTTGGAAATTGTTCAGTGTTGACCGGGACATCGATTGGGCTAACCGCGGAATGACATTGCACACAGGCAATGGTATCTTTCCAGATTATTGAGAGGATCATATTTGTATGGTCATATGTTGTGGGAATATCAGCGCTTAACAAATATTGCTGGTAGCCATCTATGCAGAAATAAGTATTTCAGAGTGTAGACTAGAAAGTCAAGGATTCATTCATTCACATGTGATTTTTTACTAGAGTGATTCAAAGTAGCCTCTCCAGTGGAACATTCATAAGCAACACATATCAGCACGGTGGATTATGTAGTGTCAGTTTGAGGAGTGTTATCTAATCCTTACTCTTATTTCATCAACTGTTGTCAATGCATGCAGTAACATTTCTCGTGAATTACGTTTTTATCCACTTCCAGTGTCTGTAAACGTCCTGATCTAAAGAAGATTGGTAAGAAGGTTGAAAGTTTGAAGAAGAATATCAAGGAGGCGAAGGATGCGAAGACGAAGAAGGATTAAATGTGTGATTGTTTGGAGGAAATTTACTGATTTGTTGATTAGACACGCTCCCATATACAAATATTGAATAAATGAATGCTAAATAAATTCTGAGTTATCACTCTGTCTTTTTTTACCTCCTCAGATCTTCTGGATCTGTGGATTAATCAGAAGCTGCAAGGCTTTGGCTGTTGTGTGTCACTGTTGTTCACGCGTACAATGCAGATTTAGGTATTTGTCGTGCGATTGTATGGCTGTAATTATTTTCTTTGTGAATTGAATAATGTATTGCTATCATTACGAACTCACTGTGGACACTCACAATCGAAATAAACCGAATCAACAAATCATGTTTAGAGAGTAATTCACGGCTAACTGAAAATAATCTTCAACGCAGCTGTCACGCAGTTTTCATTATAGTCCATGGGTCAACACTTTCCATATCTGAGAGAATCTTATCCTCTGCTCCAGTCTGGTTGTCTTCGAGCAATTCTCTTTGCTTCCGTACATTTTCGCCTTTTTCACTTCAATACAAAATCTGAACATTGACAAATCGTTACACACTTTTCAACACTGTTATTCTCACAATGTGGAAATGCATGTAAATATGATACATTGTTATAGGGAGGTAAAGGATGTTTGCAAATACCAATCGTTTTTACGCAATGTTTCTCAAAGTAGGTTGGTGACAAGTATTTGGATCTTCCTGAAAGGAATATTAAGAAGGTTAGTCCAGTGTATATATAAACTGAAAGTTCAGCTGGCGAATTTCGACATTTAGATGCTTGTTGATCCAAAACGGAATTCAATAAAATCTTTGACTCTTTAGCTTAAGAACTAAACCTTCCAAAATAATCTTCATCCGAAACACAGTCTGTATATGAAGTCTGTATATGAGATGTCTGAGTCTATATCAAAAAACGCTTCTGCTAGTTTCCTTTAAAACTCACTTTTGATTTAATAGAATGTCTTCATAAGTGAATTATTAAAAGTTATACCATGTTCCCCTTTGATATTGATTCTTAGTTCTAAATAAGGTATTGTTACAGGCAACAGGCATTTCATGTGATTATATTTCAAACTAAATTATCGTATGTTCAATACGTGAAATCAAGCAGCTGCATCTTTTGAGCATTTTTGCAGGTCTATGGTAAGGTAACGAGTAGATTAGGATCAGAGTTAGTCGATACACATATATATATCAAGTTTTGAGAACTCAGTTGGCGGCATAATCTTGCCTAGTTCACTATTTTGCTACCGGTTCTGTGCCCTCTAGAAGAGGAAGGTTAAGACGGATGACTGGCGACCCTACGATTGAAAACAAATCAAACTAATACAGACACTTCAACGCACAAGGACAATGTTAAAATTACACAAACTTCAGAAATGAACGTATTCTTCGCTGAAATCAGAGAGGTGGATTGGAACAGTGAACTGGATAAAGCCTTTGGGAAGCCAGTCAGCAAGCTGATGTGTATTCTCACGATGAAAGCAAAATGAGCATGCATATATGGACAGTTCAAACAATCTACGAGGCTTGGAAGGGTATCCAGTCAGCTGAAGAAATGAGAAAATACCTCACAGAAGTGCCGCGAATCTGAGGGAACAGGGGGAATGGATGTCGACTATCAAAACAGTTCATTGACAAGTCAATAATCTACCCCATTACCTAGACGACAAACACGAGAACAATGACGCAGAGAGTGGCTATCATTATATCAACAACAGCATGAAAGGTTCTAATGCAGAGGGAGACAATCTCCCCCTCCAGGACTGTGACATCAAGATTCAATTCAAAATGAAGGCAGGGCGATTACCATAGTCCAATGCTACCCACTTATAAACAACTAAGAACAACAGAAGAAGTTATATTTCTCTATAAAATTGCAAACAGAAACGAACAACATCCAAAATTACGACATCAAAATCCAAATTCGCGATATGAATGCCTATGAAATTGGGAGTAGACAACACAGGAAGAGGACTAATCATGGGTAGAAAGGCTCTTGGAGAGAAGAATAACAATAGAAGTGCATTCGCTGACTTCTTCATCTAAACTGATTTCATGATTGCAGATACAGTGTACAAACAGATGATATATACAAAGCGCCATGTTTTCACCTAACATGCACTCTAAAAACCGTACAGATATCATCTAAATGATTTTCAGGAAAGTGGAGATGAATTCTTGTGGACAGAAAGTCGAGAAGGGGAGCACATTCAGCTCAGATCATTATCTAGTGCAAAGAAGCTTCAAAATGGAGCTTGAATCCTTCAGAACAACCGGAGAGAGACCACAATTAAAGTTCGACACTCAGAAAATGAAGGGGCAAACTACAAAGGATTTCGTTGCTGATGCTATCAGAGCAAAGTTGGAGACACCACACGACATCAATGGGGAAGCCTATGTGGAAGAAATCTGGTACTCTTTGAAGGTGATGTTTGAGGAAACATGTCCAATGGTATTAGGAAGAAAGAAGAGAGAAGACAAGGGATGCCTCTCAACGGATGCTTGTATGCTGGAAGGTAAGATGAATCAGTGCGAAGGTGAACAACATACGGAGAGGCTCAATATGCACCACAGTGAATAAAGAAGAGAAGTAGAGTAATGTGTGAGATAAATGACAATTATAGAACACACTGGCCGGTGACAGAAGCAGAACAGGCAAGCCGCAGGTGTATATAAGAAATCTACAGACCTAGTGAATCCACGATTTTCTACTTCCGGATAAATTTACCGACCAACTAATTGTGGAGTGATGACGATTCTTTCGTTTGTCTTATTTCCTTTCGTGGATTGCCTATTGAGCGGATTCCGTGATTCACCCTCTTACTAGAATATTTCCCTCAGTTTATTTTGACTGATATTGGGTGAGATGCTTTGTTGCCTAAACACAGGTTCATATATATATGTTTTATATGGCAAGTATAATCAGAAACTCCTATCTTGCTTCTTTTTATAGTAAAATAGGGACAGCCTTGATAAATGAGAAGCTTTTGTTATTGGTAACAATACTAAGACAAACAAGAGACAACTCAAAAGCTAGTATATTAGATTCATTTGAATTTGTGGGATGACTTATAACCACTAAAGTAGACGAAGAGGAAAAGCTACAAATGCACTGCAAATGAGACTAAAAGAAGATGATGGCCCAAAAGACAGGACACAGTTATCCGTAAAAGAGGTAATAAAAGGGGGGTGAATTCTGTCTAAGAACAGCATATTTCACATTCGAAGGAAAAATATACCAACAAAATGAATGAGTAGCTACGGGATCACCCATCTTATCAATAATAGCTGACATATTTATGGAGTTTTGTGAAGAGAATGCACTTTAACCATTTAGGTAATCAATAAAATGTTGAGGGAGGTATGTAGACGACACGTCAGTAATAATTAAAAAGCGATGTTAAGAAATTCTTCTCTCACATAAACAGTCATGTGGACTGAATACAATTCACTATAAAAATACAGAATGAAATTGGGAAAGTGCCTATGTTAGACTGCAAAATACCAAGAGTAACAGGTGGTAGCGTAAAAACGACGCTATATAGAATAACGACACATTCCGGAAGATTCCTTGGTTATCACTCAGCACGTTCACTAATGTTAAAACGATGATAAATGCAAGGTCTTGCAGATAAAATACTTAGACTTCCAACAACACCAGAGAACCAGCGTAAACAAGTAAACGTCCTATTCAAAATGTTACTCGACAACAACTACCCAAAAGAATCGCTCAGAGATGACATAAAAAAGAGAAAGACGAGGGTAAAACTGGAGGATTACAAAACGGAGGAAGGCAAAAGAGCAGTCACAATACCATACAAAAATGGCAATTCAAAGATAGCTATAAATATTGGGATTCGCACATCGTTTAACGAACGAATCTAATTTTTATAAAAATAAATCAACTGAAAGAACCGCTGAAAAATGATGGATAAAAATAACGTGCCGAGTTTCCGACCTAATATGTGGTAATAAACCTCTAGATCACTCAAAATAAGAGAGAATAAAGATAAACGCCTGCCTAACTAAAGGTCAACCAACAGGAACACAAGCTTACAAGAATTTAGAAAAAAATTTAACTGAAGCTGCACATGCATAAAACTAAAAACGCATTATTGATTGGGTCAGTGTTTGTATTCTGAAAACTAATATGAACAAACGGAAAGAGAGATTTATAACAGTATCTGATGGACACAGTCTCCTAGTGTCCTTGCAGAAGCCCTACATATATGGGTGAATCCCAACAGTTTGAACAGACGTGAAGGTGTGATCTTAGATGATGCATGTCAAATCCTGACTAACAAATAAATAGAATATGTATCAACAACTAGTCACACTTGATCAAATTCCCGATTGTTTACGTCTTCTTATGGAGAGAATATCAAATTTATAAAATTATATTATATTTGTAAAAATCTCAGTTATTTTGTAACTATCCGGTCAAATCTTGATCACAGCTCATATGAGAATAACAAATGTTTTATGACTGTTCACCCACACACATACACACATACACCACTGTATACTGCAAATACACATATATTTTAACAAAAGTAGACTTATTATAAATTATTTAAATTAATCCCAGTGTGTTAAGAAAATCTTGTTTTGATTCGGCGCTCAAATTATTCCAGGAAGTTCGTAACACCTACTGCCTGGAAACCTATTAAAGTAGACTAATTTTGAAAGTCTGAGGTCAAATTCTGATCACAGTTCATATAAAAATTTTTGTTTTGTTTTGTTTATTATAACTATTGATAGCTGTTTCTTGATTCATATGACAGGACAAACAATTTAAAAGAGATGTACTTTCATATATAAACATACAATTCCACTTATTTATTTATTTATTTTACATGTTGATGCCTGTTGCATGACTCATGATTGGACACAGTTTAAAAAACCAGAGTTGTTCTCTAACTGATATCAGTCCGTGATCAACTCGTAAAACATAACTAATCCTTACAAACCAAACTATAGATAACCTCTGTTATGTTAATTTCGATTAATTCCCCTGAAAAAGTTCGGACCAGATTACCGAACGAAACGTTGGAATTAATCATTTCAATTTCGCTGAGATTTTACAAATATAATTTTATAAATGTCTACTTCTCACTCAGCGCTCAATTATTTTGCTACTATCTGGTCAAAACTTGACCACAGTTCATATGAATTAATTCTGCCTTGCTTATAAATAAATCGTTTGGAATCATTAAAACTATTCAAAGAGGGTACAAGGTTAGGTAAGAGTAATTGTTCTACTAATTTTCAAAAAAGGAGAGTTTATTGCAATAGGTCTAAAGACTGAGTAAGAACATCGAATAGCGAACTAAGCCGATATATTACAAAATACTGAATAAGTATACTACAGTCATTAGGAATAATAAAATATTACATGACACAGTTACTTTGGTGTGAAGTTTGGCAGATTTATTGACATTATCGTCAAGTCCGCGCATCGCATATTTCAATGAATGTTCTACACTGCGACTTTGTCAATCTGGTCTTTGATTCTCACTTGGGACGAGGAGATGAATTTCCTGTATATTTTGAGAAGATTCTATTAATAATAGAGAACCGATCCGCCAATTGTTGTCAATAATTTATATTATTGATGCCTGTTGCATGACTCATGAATGGACAAAGTTTAACCGGAAGGTCCTGGGTTCGAATCCCAGTGGGTGCGTACTGCCAATGATTCCCAAACTAGGATGAAACAGCAGCTGTCCAGTACTCTCTGGTTTTCAATGCTTCTCTAACTGATATCAGTCCGTGATCAACTCGTAAAAACATAACAAACCCTTACAAACCAAACTTTAGAAAAATTAATTTTATAAATGTCTACTTCTCACTCAGCGCTCAGTTATTTTTGCAACTATCCGGTCAAATCTTAATCACAGTTCATATAAAGTATCTCTATTCATTAAGGTCACACCGGATAGATGTAACAAGGGTGATCCAACACCTGGAATATAATTATGAATACACAAATATGTATATATATACATATATATATCTATATATATGAGTACAAATCATAAATGTGTGAAATAAAAAACAAAACAATTGTAACAGTCGGTGTGTGATAACGGGTAGTAATTTTGTTCGAAATATTACCAATAACAAAAGCTTATCATTGTGTGTAAATCATTGAAATATAATTATACTCTATTTGAAAAAAGTATTTCATCAATCAGCATAACAAAAGCTGTAACTTCGGGATTAAAGGGTAGTTTATTTTGGAAGAGTGGAATGAGAGAATCATTGCTGGCGCATACAATGCCAATAGAGATGAGTGAATTTAGATATAGCAATGAGATCAATTGCGACACTGGTTTTCACTATATTTTTATGTCCCCCTTTCTTCAAAGCCTAAAGTCACCGTTTCTCTTTTGGTAGGTAAATCGGCTTTTGAAAATGATACAACTGATTCGAATCGAAGTAAACGCAAATATCCTTCCCTAATAACTGCTTCGTATCCACTTGTAACATCAGGGTAAATGCTTTATGAATGTATTGACTTGTACCATATTAACAAGGATTGTGAGTATTTTCGAGCAGTCAGAAGGTTTGTCCTACTCCACATATCATGACTGGAGACGTGGAAATGTTGAATGAGTGTCATAGTCCCTGATGGACTTTGAAATTCCAATTCAAGTATTTAACTATATAACAGAATACTCTGCTTTTTAACTGCATTACAGATGGTAGTAAATTAGTGTTCGGCTAATTAGACAGCGTATCAATATTATACTATCCAGTTGGTAATAAGTTACACAATCACATTTGTGAATTTGCCAGTTTTCCAAATTCTTTAGGAATAAGTGAGACTGTGCAATGGAATTTAAAAGCTCTGTTATAGACAACTTAAAGTATGGTATCAACATATTTGGGCTTCCTGCTTACTTTTCGATAATGCAGCCATTCAGTCAGTGATTTGAAATTCTATGACACACGAATACTAAAATATTTTAATTTGCTGTTCAGTACCATAGCCATCGGTTTCTGTCGGTGACTGAGTGTAGCCACAACTAGCGAATTCAACCAAAGCAAATTTCCGAGTTCCACTTCAACACTCAATAGAAAGTGTTTTGGAATGTTGGTAATTCATCATGACCACGATTCGCAGGTTTTATTTTTCCGCCAGATGTACCGGTATAACTCAGATCATATATAGATAGAGTCGAATCGACCTTCTGCTTAATTATTTGTAATTTATGGTTGATGTTACCAACATAGAGCGCTTGTTCCTTAGACTAGGCATCTTGAATTTATAACATAACACCAGAATAAAGCATCAGCAATAGATAGGGTGCTTGTTGTTTTCTTATAGACTAACTAATCGACTAAATCGGTGAAAAGCGTATACGATCTGAAATGTTGAACAGGCTATAGGCTATTGATTTAATCATTTTGTTGAATTGTTAGTGTCTATTTTCTGAATAGATTTCTCTAACTGGCAACAGTTGACTTCCATGAAACTGGATTTATAGGCACTTCATCATCAATCTCACCATAGTATCATATGTGCATTAGCTGAAATGACGGTAAACAGAATTCCCAGATAACTCACTGTATTCCAACTGTATGGACAAACAGAGAGTTGTGCATGTGAAGAATTAATAACCACCGAGGAGGATATTTTTAACAACTCTGCATCATTGGGATTTGATCGCAGTACATTTCTACGCAAGATATAGACAAATGTTTGAAATGAACCTATAATACTCTTGTAATGGCAGAGAATAAGCGAAGTGGTTAAGTACATTTTAGTTAAAGAAAAACGCGTCATTTTCATACTTTAGTGGATAATAAACTATTCTGATTGGTTTGTAATCAACTCAAGGTTAAACAAAGGGACAAGAAGTTGCTAAATGAGATTGCTTCGAGAACACAACGTGATCTAAATCCAAATTGTAGGAATAAACACTTCTACCACTGCAACCATTTACTTAAAAGGTTGATTAACATTTTTAGCAGCTTCGTATGAATCTACATCTACATAGAACATGCCACACTACTTCAGCTACCGAATTCAACAAAGTGCGTACTCAAGGAGTAGCATTGAATTAACTTCTACCGATCCTCTAGCCTCTATAATAGAGTATTCTTTAGATGAGTGCAATTTGACCTTCCCAATTAAGGTGTATTTCATTTAGGTTGAATTATATTCTTATATGTGACACAATGTTGCATTCATAGAAGACTTCAATGAGCCATGTCGACTATTTGCAGACCAATACGCTGTAGGAGTATTTTTTACCATATCATATTCACAAGCATGATTTCCGCATACTTCCTACATATAACATACTCCCGAGTTTTATAAACGTGTAAATGACATGAAATTTTCACTGTGCAGTCCCATACAGCCGGGCGGATTTGATTTGAATGACACTAACAAATATGTAGCAGTCATTCTGTTACTAGTTAGCTACTCTCGCAATTACACACTTGTTGTATATTTACGTGACCTGATTATGTATTGATGTCGGCAGGACATCACATGAATTAGCATCATAATTTAAGATGACACATCGAATTGAATACACTCAGAATTTGTACATATGCACCCTATTCGTCTGTGTAGTGTAATGAAATATCATATGTTTGCCTTAGGTGTGATATTCAACACCACACAACCACATTTTTGTACCATACGTGGAGTACAATAAGTTTCTGCACGCTTTTACGTCATTGTTTTCAAATAAGTGGTCGAATTCCCCTTTCAAACCTAAAAACATGTTTTCAATAAAAATTTTGTCATATTGATTATCTAGTTGAGCTTGTAAAAGCAAATATTTCAGGTTATTTGATAGAATAAATAAAGTTCGAGGTCAAGCCATAGGTTCCCTTATTAGTTTTGGAGTGAACTACCATATTTACTGTCAGTGCAATATATTTTAGTTTCTATCCGTCACCTGCTTTCATCATATTCTTGAATACTGAATCAACACCACTGTTAATATTATTAGCGAAGTAGTAGAATTTAGGATATATGGTGGAATACTATTCAATATCACTTTGATTATTTGAGGTAATACACACTGACAGGGTATCCACACATGCATTCGAGAAGGTAGAGTTCTTTGGTGCGGTGCAATCATCAGTACTATACATGCGCTAAACTACAGTGCATATAATTTATCCTGCGGTAAAAACACATTCCATTTTCCCCCGATGTGTGTCAGATCAGCGTATTTGTGACAGGTTAGTTTGTAACATTTGAAACTTGACTGCTTTTACACTAAAATCAATGATTGTCGAAGAATATCCACTTTCCACCAGTACTTTCAAGTACTTTCCAGAACTTTCCAATACTTGGTTGTTATTCTTATGGGCTGAATTTTAAGAAACAGGTACTAGATCAAACCGGTCTTCGATTACATTTGATAAATACTGTGAGAAGTAAAACAGCGTTCTGTTCGTATAAGGATGTTTAAACAAGGAAAGACAAAAGCAACTACTAGGATGTTGAAAATCCTAATTGACGGGAAAATCATTCTCTGCATTTCCTCTGTTTCAAGTTGTGTATATGTTTATCACCGGGACAAATGCTAATTTGATAAATGTGCAAATTCATCAGTCAGCTCTGGAGTCAAGTTTCGTACTGCGTTGGCAATAGTCAGCAAGGCGTGCCTGCAATCTTGAAGGAAATTAAATCAAATTCAAATCTCTGGGATTCAAAACCGCTCCACACAGTGCCTCATTCAGACATGACACCACTGAAGTACTCCAGCTCATTATTGACCACTTGTCACGTTATAACGGACACACTGATTGGTCACATTGGTGTGTGCCAGGGTATAAACAGCTTTGTTTGAATGACTGTCATAATATCAAGCTCCTTGTAGAAGAGTCGGATCTGTGTTTCTCCATATCATGGCTGAATAAAAAGTGTTTACACAGTGACTTATAACAAGGCATACTTTCACACAAAAGAAACCTGATTCAACCATTCTAGATGGAAATAATGCCAACTGTTTCGCCCACACCAATCGAATTAGTCAAAATCTCATTCATTTTCAATTGCAGTCCCGTAGCAAATTACAAGTATTAGGCTTGTTAAAGGTTTTACGTTTGCAAAGTACATACACGTGAGTAATGGAAGAAATGTCAAACTGTCATCGTTTTACTTTTGTTTCTGAACTACTTTTAATCCAGTTAATTACTGATTATTGGAAGGCAGAGACATTTTTATTTCTGTTGTTCATAACTTCCGCTGTGAACACCTTTCCACGACGGTGGCCTAATGACAGTGTTCACGAAGGCTGTCTTTGCAATTAAAGAAATCAACCTAGTTAGTAAAATTACATCAATAAATAATCAACCTATAAGAGACTCTACGTGAGATAAAGTAGATAATTAATCCAATTCTTTAACACTTCAATCGGTGAAGCCTTCATTGAGGTCAACCATTCCTAATCAATGCTCTGATGACAGAAAATTTTCAAGATCTTGCCAGCACGCTGACATGGAGCATTGATTTATGTGACAAAGCTAACCAGTGGGCTGTTGGCATGACACTTAAATCAAACTTACATTCATATATAAATATTGTTTATGAGTGGAACACTATTCAACTCGCCAGTAATCTGCAAACAACTTGTAAGTGACACAGATGAATTTCACACTTCATTCCCACACCCATGTCTAACAAGACCGTTCTCCATCCAATGCACCGACTACATTTACTAAATGATGTTTCACACAGTCGCACATATGTCGCTGATCACGACAAACTCCGGCTTGTGTTTTAGATTTGGAAAGAAATCTGAAGCGGTATTATCTGTACTTGTCCATCTTTACACGATTCCTACACTACTCTTATATTTAACCATTGTTTAATTGTCTTTTTCCTAACAATCTACGGGCTATTTCCATCCAGTCTATTTATTTCTATTTTCAGACCTGCAACAATGACACGATTGTCGATGTTCTGCATCATCATCATGACTTGTGTTCTCCTCCCACATATTGTCGAAATGGTGCCTCTCAAGAAACCTGGGGATCTCTCTCCATACGCTGACGAGGAAGGTGAGTCACGTGGATTGGTGTACTGTTCATTTTTGTGTCAGTCACTATATTTTTCAAGTCCTGAGGTTATTCATAATCAAATAATAAGAAACGAAATAAATCATGCAGGATAACTGTAGGCCACGGGGCAATACTGGACGCGACGTCATGATGACCAACGTAATGATAAAATACGTTATCGAATCGACACAAGTGGCTGTCGCATACCTACCATGCGGTTTGTTTACTCGTGAGTGTGTGGTGTAGATATATATATGATGGAATCAGTGATTGGTGCGTTCGAATACAGACTGTTTCGTTAGACGGGATTAGAATGTGCTTGCTGGAACTAGATGAGCACTGGATAATTTACGATGAAACTAAGGAGTTCCGTCTCCTAGATGTCTGATCATCACTTTCAGATTGCATCTGTCATACAAAATGACATGATGTTAGGAGTATTCTTTATGACGAGACAGTTTACATATAAACGATTTGTAGAAGTGCACATTCGATGATCGATCAACTACGAGTTTCTACATTCAAAGCAGCCTTTTTGATGGAACAGAATGGACTTTGTATCTCAGTGTACACTGTCATCATTTCTAGACAGAAGAGCATTTCTGATGACTCTAGCTTCCAGCCCATTTCTCTTACCTTCATTGATAAATATAGGTATGCGTCGAGAAAACCTTGCACAACCTGTAACACAGGGATTATCGTTTCAGGCAAGATATGATTCAGTTTGACGTTTAACGATTTCTTTCCTGTGATGATATCAGTCTGTGCAGTTTCATCACTTCCCACTGGTCATCAAAGTCATCTGTTGTGTTTCTCAGTCAGTATGCTGATATATTTCAAGTACGGTTACTTGACTTGGGCTAGAAACAGCAGCGGCAGAGTAGTTCACGATGCGCACTCGTCTTGCGAATTACCCACCACTGAGTAGCATTCTCAATTTTGTAAGTTTCATTTAAATCCTAGATTACTTTGTATATTAATCTTGGTGTACAACGATTGCATATACTTGTACTTATCGTGAAATGTGTCTCTTTTTTCCAGTGCCTGTAAAATCCCCAAAAGAAGTCAAAACTGCTAAGAAGCCTGATTTGAAGACGGACGCCACAGGAGAGAAGGATGTGAAGAAGGCTGCAGACGAGAAGGTTGTGGAGAAAGTGAAAGCGGATAAAGATGTGAAGAAGGCCGGAGAAGAGAAGGCTGCGGAGAAAGTGAAAACGGAGAAGGCTGTGGAGAGCGTGAAGGAAGAGGAGGATGTGAAGAAAGCTACAGAAAAGAAGGAAGCTAAGAAAGTGAAATCAGAAAAAGATGCGAAGAAGGCGAAATCGAAGAAGGGTAAGAAGTTAAAGAAGGGTAAGAAGGACGATTGCGATGATGATGAAGAGGATGATGACGACAAGGACGATGATGATGATGACAAGGATGACAAGAAGAAGAAGAGGAGGAAGGAAAAGAAGAAAGCTGAAAAGGGCAAAAAAGACGCTAAAACAGTAAAGGGAAAGAAGGACGGTAAATCTGAAAAGGCTAAGAAGGACGCTAAATCTGAAACATCCAAGGCAGACGATAAAACTGAAAAGGATAAGAAGAATGCCGTAGCTGAAAAGACCGTGACGGAGGCCAAGAAAGAGACAGATACAAAGGTCTCTAATACTGAGAAGGATACTAAGAAGGTGTAAGCACGCAGTTTTTCGATTAAATCGAAAAAAAGATGGTATGAAGTGACACGTATGGTTATTTTATTACGTAACAAATAAAGCTTCATTAATAGTTGTCACCTTCCGTATCACATTTTTTTCCGTTTCATTGTTATGAATTGACTAAGCAGGAGCTGCGCAGATTGTCTATTACGCATCGTTGTTCACGCTCACACTGCTAAGCCACTTGTGTGCATTGTGTTTGTACTTGTGCGAAGTGGATTGACATCTCACCTTAAATAGCTTCTCTTCGACTGTAACATCTACGTTGTGTGGCATTTCTTTGTAATTAAACTGAATATTCCGTCTGTGTAGTTTCAGATACCAGTGAATTGTGGTTGAAACAACTGTACTATTAATAATAATGTGCTTTATTCCTAAACATTACTAGTGTTACAGGGCTATCAATCAGTTATATTGAACAATGTTTAAAAATTAATTTTAGAAATAGGATCGGTAATGACGGCTCTTACATGGTATTCGTAGTGACAATGAAGTCATTTACGCATATATCTATAATTGTAAGTAATAACACTCTAATTAGCTAAGACTGTCAGTTAATTGAGGCATTGTCACTATTAATTACAAGTAGGAGTTAATAAAAGGGCCAATTATTTGGTTCACTACAAAGTAGCGCATACGTTTCATGCTTAAAATTGTCTCTCTCGCATAAAACATGTACAAAACATGGCATCGCTGATTTCCCATAGTTGGTAGTACGAGCATATAGTCTATTGCACTGACTTCTGCTTCTACCAGATGAGATAATAGAGGTGAGTTGAGAATGAAGGTTATGTTTAAGGTGGGGTTATATAGTTTTAGACCGTTTCACACATGAGTTTAGATGTCTGTCAACTGATGGAGTGAAAAGCTTACTAAGATGCATACCACCTGTCCTGCTAAAAACCTTTAATACTTTTCTCAAAGTGACATAGAGCTTTTTCAGTAGACCGGGAAAGACTAGGGGAGAGCAAAGAAGTACACGAGTTAACAAGTCGTGGGAGCTGAGGTTACAGGGTTCCAGATAATTTTAGCTTCTGAATGTAGTAGCCAAGACGGAATATTTTCTTGGAGATCGATGAAATAAGACCAAATACGATAGGACGATTAAACAATGCCAATGTATTTTGAGTTAGACCTAGTTTACGTTACACACCCCTCTATGCTACACTCATCATGTGAATTAAACTGTCGTTGTAGATCGCTTAAATATCTAAATGGGAATATAATAGTTAGGCATTTTGAGGGATTTCACGTAAGACTATTTAGCTTGGATAATTGATTGATGTTTGACAGAAAGCAATTCACTTTGTAACAGTATGAGTGAGATTTGACAGGTAGCGAGACAGTTAGATCAACAGCCTATTTAACAGGGTTGATTTCGTTGGAAAGAACCAAGTCATGTAAGAAGAAAAGAAAAAGAAAAGGAGAGAGAATAGCAGTCTGAGGAACACCAGCTCCGGTAGTCAAGGCAGGCGAGGATTCACCCTTATATACAGTATACTACACTCTATTTGAGAATAAAGAATGCTACCAGTCAGCAGTCCAGGACTTGATTTGCGTGAGACAAAGGTAATTTAACAAAAGAAATCTGGGTACTGATCTTGCATTGTAGGCGGAAGGTCCTGGATTCGAACCCCAGTGGGTGGGTAGTGCTGATGATTCACAAAACCAGGATGAAACAGCTGTCCAGTATTCCCTGGTTTTGAATTGTTCTCTAAGTGTTATCAATCCGTGAGCAATTCGTTAAAACAAAACTAACCCTCAGAAGGAGACGATGTTATGATGTAATACACCGGTGGCATCTGAAGTACTTCTGCCTTGCTTATAAGTAAATTGTTTTGGATCATTGAAAGGGGGTACAAGGCTAAGTAAGAGTAATTTTTCCATTAATTTTCAAAAAAGGAGAGGTCATCGCAATAGTTCTAAAGACTCAGTGAGAACACTGAATGCTAAAATTAGCCAATATATTACAAAATATTGAATAAATATAGTAGAGTCATTAGGAATAATAAAATAACACACCACTCAGTTACTTCGGTGTGATGTGTGGCCCTCCAGTCACGCATCGCATATTCCGATGAATGTTCTCCACTGTAACTATGTCAATCTGGTCTTTGATTCTCATTTGGAACGAGGAGATGAATTTCCTGTATATTTTGAGAAGTTTCTACCAATAATAGAGAACCAATCCGCCAATTTTTGTCAACACTATGAGGTAGTCAACGGGAAATAGGATACGATATTCAAGTGAACACGTTGACATATTATATCTTCCGCGCAAAAACATGTATTTTTGAATGAAAACACTTTTGTTTCAGACAATGAATAACCATAATGTCTTTTGAGAAGTGGATGTCACATAAAGTGTTATTACTAAACTATAGAAAATAATCCCTCTACTTCCTACTCAGAGTCTCGTTTGTGTTGAGTGAACGTAACAGATCATCATCGCACTGGATTCTCTTTTTAACACTAGTAAACAGCCTGATAATTGAGATTGTGCAGCAAGATTTTTTTTTCAACTGCTTCAGTTACGCACCGTATTTGACATTCCTAATTTAATTGTCACCCTCATTTTTTGGTGGGTGTGTGTAGACATTTCTACTCCCCTGAGTGTATCTTTGTTTCAATAAGGCATCTCTCAAATCAAATCAATACATGATTCCGTTTCAAATGTGTGTTTTGATTAAGTATGATAGATATTACAGTCGAATTAATTGATAGTTTAAGCGCAATTATCTATGCCACTTCAAGAATCCAACATGAACAAATTCCATAAGTCCATGCTATTTCATTCTGCTCTGCGCATTTACATTATCGTTTTCTTTTTGTGTCTGCCATATTCCACCGCAATACTGGTTCATTTTCTATCTTTAGCGTCAAATTTATCCCTCTACCATCTGATATTTTTATGTGGATGACAGTCTCTTGTAATACTGCTAATAAATGTCGTCAGCAGCACACGTCAAGACATAAGTGGAAAATTCTGCAACACAAGGACAAATTAGAGTGAAGAAGTGGAACTATAAAGCTACAAGCTAGTTTTCTGATACATCGCTTAGTGACGAATAAAAAAATCCACCTCGAAAATTTCATATCTTAAATAACTACGCTTCACCAGAGATTTCAGAACACATAGAAGTATGTAAGAGATGAAAAAGGAAAAGTTGTATAGATCATTAAGACCATAAGTCAAATCTGATTAAAAATCACAATCTCAAATACATACTTATTATTATTGTTCCTTCGGGTTCCTAGTGGAACATAGGGCTTCAACTGCACGTCTCCACTTGCTTCTGTCTCCTGCTGTACTTTTCACCTGCATCCATGTTAACCCATACTGCTTCAGTTCCTGTTCACACGATCTCCTCCATGTCACCCTTGCACGTCCCACTCGCCGCTTCCCTAACGAGTTCCACTCGAGCTATGGCCTGACGCGCGATGTAACCCAGCGAGTGGCCTCCTCAACGAGTGTCCAATTCATCTCCACTTTCTCCTGCATATTTGTTGAGCGATTGGTTCTTGTTTTGTTTGTTCCCATAGTTTCTTGTTGGTGATTCTTTCCGGCCGGCCATCTGATCTTCAGTATAGAGCGAAGACAGTTGTTGATAAAGGTCGACAACAGGCTGTTGGAAATATTCTTTGTGACCTGCCAAGTTTCTGATCTGTGTAGAAGAACTGACTTGACGTTTGTATTGAAAATCCTAATTTTGTTGTTGATGCTGAGTGACGAAGGTTTCCAGATTGGTTTCAGGTTGATGAATGGGTTTCTCGCCTTCCCGATTCTCGATTTGACATCTTCGTCCGTCCGACAATGCCCCCTAGATAAGTGAATGAATCTCACATACATGCACAAACCGTTGTCTAAAAATTTAATGTTCTAAGTACGAATAGGAGTCTGTTACAACTAATGGCGTACACTTCTTGTTTAACCGGTAAGCACTAATGAAATTGAGAAGCAAGGCAAACTGTTTAGTGGCTTACTGTCATTCATTTATTATTTACATATATATTGCTACATTTCCTCAATAATTCTAAAATCACACACACACATCGCTTCAGTCCACCAGTCTCTCGAAGCACTGAGTAGTGGCTGAATCTTCACACATCACAACGAATGAATTGATCCTTTTATTTGGGATCCATATTCATTCAAGACTTATCAACCCCTTACATATCACAAAGTTCACAGACACTGTCAAATAGAAAACATGTTTCAAGAGTAGGATAAGTATATCTATTTAGAACCCCCCAGAGACAGATATTTCGGTTGACGTGTGAAATACAAGAAACAGCAGTCTTCTCCACCATATCTTACTCTTCTAAAACATCCTCTGTAATAAATGAACGTCTGTGGTGCTCAAATTTGACACCTATTCGAAGTGGAATCAAATTATACGGATATTAGAAATGCATGTTCTAAGTGTTCGAATATCAGATCTACAGACATTGTGGTGATCGGATGAAAATACTTAGGCAACTACCGAATCAAAACATCACAAACACATTATAAGTCATTCGTGATTAAGTCAACAAACATCTTCGTAAAAGTAACAGCAATTGGCTTCTTTTTTACCGATTATTTTTGATGCTCACGGAATGTGACGCTTTCTTGTTTTTTCAAGCATCTATCGAATACAGTGGGTGAAGAAAAATAAGACAAGTTCATTATATTGTGTCAGAACGTATGTGGTGAGTTCCATGGATCCATTCTGCGCAGTCAACTTCCCAGAAGGTTATTTGAACATATTTAATTGCTTCAACCCTCCTCCTTCATTCTAAAAATTGATCCATCCTAGTAGATGCCCCATCATCTTGAAATAAAACAACGGAACAAATGATTACATATTGTGAAGTCCATTTTGGAATGCAGAAAATGGTGACCAACTGATAAAATTCTGTGCACTCACACTTCTCAAATGATGCACCTACATGTCATCTATCCAATAACCGTAGTCGTGCCCTAAAATGCACTATTTTGTTCAATGTTTAATTACTTAGTGAGATGAACAACTTGACAGACTCTATCGGGGCGAAAATCGACAACACATTTAAACACACTGTGGTATTTGTCATGACTGAAGAAACTGCATGTGGAACTATGTTATGTGTGTGAATATGTGCAGTGTGATTCCGTTATACGGTTGTTGAGATGGATGGGGAACTGAATTTTAAGAGAAGGATATGTGAATGAAATAAGATATTAAATTGAAAGAGATAAGTGAATGTTGTTCTGTAGCTCATTGGTTACGTTGAGATTGATTATGATTTGCATTTGGTTGCATTGGTGCATTTGCTTTTGAGTATAAATGTTCATGAAATGTCAGGCTATGTGTGTGTGACATGAATCGAAGATGTCAATCGATAGATTGTCACGCTCTTGTCACCTTGCTAATGTCATTTCGTTAAGTGAAATAGGTTAACGTCGACGAATGAGTCGCTGTTCGCAGGGTTTGTCAAGCGATCATTCCAAGGCGTATACACGCCATGTCTGGTCTGATTCAATAGTAATTTAAACGATTTTACAGTCAGTGTACATAGAAAGTTTTGAATATTCGAAAATAATTTCAAATTAATTCATTTTCCTGTATGATTCAGAGACTTGGATAGTACATCACAGAAAGCGTTTCCATTGGGCAGCTGCACACGGTCGTCATCAGCTACTATTTCTGACGTGAGGCGACACGCCGTTGCTCAAGGGAAAACGGATTAGGAAACGACAATTCGGGCGAGGGTCGGCGGATGGAATGAATAAAATCATCAAAGCAGGAGGTGACAACTTGTGGGAAGTGCACTTATTCAGTTCATATTCTGACGGTATAGAGAAATTAATGAACTTTCGTCATTTCTTCTGCCGTAGAAGTGGTCAAAGTCCCCTTCGAAGACACGAACTGACGTCAACTGGAGTTATGCTGTTGGGAAGGTTGCTGGAGGGAAGTGTGCGATGAGGTTTCAGCTTATTGTAGTGAGCAGAAATAATATCAACACTCGACTATCAATGGTTTTGATGAAGGAAGTATTTCAATGGCATATCCGTACTATTTCAAAGGGTCTCTGTCGTGGACAGTAGAATTCTGAGGCCGGTTCAGAGGGTGATGAAGCCGAACATAATTGTCAACATAGTAGACTATGAGATAAATAAAGCGATCATACACATTAATCTGTTGGCAGATTGAAAACTGATAATCAGTGACTGAATGGTTGCGCAATTCGTGAACATAGGCGATGAGGTCAATTTTCCCACAGGGAAAGAGTGGTGCTTGAGACTCAATGGAGAGATATAATTTATGATCGAGCAAAGCAGGAGAAAACCCAGGGTATGAATGGGCAGAAGAGCGATAGGCAGGAAAGATTGGGGTATTGCACCACTCCAAGCGTTTGTCAACATTTGGCTGAGAAAATCCCGCAGTATATTGTCGACTGCCGATTGATACACTCCATTAGGCCAGTCTCTTCTAGGTGATAGGCAGCAGTGCGAGCCCTCTGAATACCAAATACGTTACATATATGATGGAAAAGTAAGCTCTCAAAGGACACAAGTTGGTTGGAATTTAGTGTTCGTGGGCCATCACAGCGAGTAATTCAGTTATCAATATACGCCCTGGCCACTGTGGTTGTGTCTTGTTGCCTCGAGGTCACTGCCTCACGTCGTTTTGTAAAACAGTCAGCCATTACTTAGGTATATTAGATACCTAGTTTTGAAAATGTAAGTGGCCACATTATATCAATGCACACTCGCTGGTGGGGTGCTTTGGTTAACATGAGCACAACAGGTGCTCAGGGTTTCTGTGTCAGATGCCTGCTCTGACAAAACGCTGTGACATCCAGATTAAGCAGCGGCAACCAGAATCACTGATAGGTGACAAGTACTTCTTGTGCGTCAACCGCTCTTTCATTTAATAGTTGGAAATTTCCCGCTATGAAGAATTCAACAAATTACATGTAGGATTTTCAAGAAGGAATGAATCGATGTGGCACTGAAAACACAAACTCACAAAGAAGCTAACACATTCATTACAGGGTAGTATAGATTTTATCATTTCCGGCTGAAATACTGTGAAACCAGAAACCAGTGTAAAACTTCGATTCGCAGTCAAGGATACCTTACGAAACCCAGTTAGTTAAAAGTTCAACAGGCTGCCAAAAAAGACTCTTCTCATATATCAAGAGAAGAACACGTAAGAGTGATGCTATCCCACCTCTTATGCTTGAAGATGACTAGACAAATATGGCTGAAGACAACTTGACTAAGGCTGAGGCTTTGTCTAAGCACTTTAGTAAAGTAGTCTCTGATAATATTGATACCAGCTTTGTAACTTTTCCAGAAGGTTACTTGAAAATGGCACCCTTATACATTGGAAAGGATACTGTCCTTAAGTACCTTCTAAGGCTCAATCCTGGTAAGTCCAGTGGCCCTGATGAAGTTTACCCACGTATATTAACAGCACTGGCTTAAAACATTGCCGAGCTATTGTCGGTAATCTTCAAGATGTCTCTGGACCAGTCTAAATGTCCAAGAGACTGGAAAGATGCCATCATTAGTCCGGTCTTCAAAACTGGATCTAGAAACTTAGTTCAGACCCATCGTCCTGTTAGTTTGACCAGTATTGCTGTTAAACTACTAGAAAGAATAATTCGTGATGCTACCATTCAGTTCATTGAAGGGAACAAACTTTTCGCTGTGGAACAGCATGGTTTTAGAGCAGGTCATTCTTGCTTGACCAACCTTCTTTTCGCCAGAGAAAGTTGGGCAAGCTCAGCTGATGCTAATATACCGGTGGATGCCATATTCATTGACCTTAGCAAGGCGTTTGACAGGGTTTCTCATTCAGGTCTTTTAGTAAAGTTAGGTAGTATGGGAATCAACAAAGTGGTTGCTGACTGGATTCAAGACTTTCTAAAGGACAGAAGACAAAGAGTACGAGTTAACGGGGTTTTACCAACATGGGAATCGGTTAAGAGTGCTGTTCCTCAGGGTACAATTCTAGGCCCACTTCTTTTCCTGATTTATGTTAATGAGATTCCATCGGTAGTTAAGTCATCCTGCTTACTGTTTGCTGATGACATCAAGATCTGGAGGGCTTTACACGATGACAGTGACCAACTTGCTTTGCAGGAATATTTAAAATTGTTAAGTGATTGGTGTAAGCACTGGGCCTTGGAGATTAACTTAAGCAAGAGTGTAGTTATGCATGTATCTCATAGTCACGTGATCGATTACTCCATGAATGGTATTACTCTCCAAGGACTTGGGAATGGTTGTGCAACATGACTTGAAAACAGCAACAAACTGTAGAGCTGCAGTCATTAAGGGTTTTCGAATATTATGGGCCATACGCAAGGCTTTTGCGAACTTTGACGCTGATATATTTCGTATATTATATACGACTTATATCAGACCTCATTTGGAATATGGGATCCAGGCAGCGAGCCCGTGTTTCAAATACGAAATAGACTTATTAGAAAGGGTGCAAGGAGTAGGAACTAAGATAATAAAGGGTTTCTCAACCGTCTCATACGAGGAGAGGTTAAGTCAACTGGGTTTATTTCCACTGTCATACAGACGACTTAGGGGTGACCTAATACTAGCATACCGTATCCTAAGAAATGATTTTGGAGCTAATTTATCTAATTTATTTCTTCCTTCTAACACCAACCAATTGCGAGGACAGCATCTCAAGGTTCAAAAACCACGGTTGAATCGCCTGCGTCTGGAGATCCGTTTTTTGCATCGAATTGTGAGCCATTGGAACTCCCTACCGGAACACGTCGTATCAGCGCCATCCGTTGATTCATTCAAGGCGAGATTGGACCTCCTGTGTGTAACAAATCGAAAGGATTACCACAGGCATATAGCCTACTATCCTAAATAAATTGTAAACTTTAAACTGTAAATTAATCTACCTTGACTAAGAACAAGCAGTGAATGTATGATCAAATCATTTGTTGAAATAGTAGTCTGATATTAGAAGATTAGTAGAAAATATAAATGATTGTCCCGGCTAAGGACAGACGCTTATAAAGAAACTGTATTACAACATAGCAGTCAGAAGCAAACATACAATCGGATGAAATAAGAAAAGTTGAGACCATCGCAATCGCAAACAGCTGGTTGACGTGTGTAGAAGAGGATATGTGTTTGGAATCAAATAGCATTATAAGTGATGACAAATGAAAATGAAGAATTTGAACCATAAGAATCGTAAGCCTTAAACCTGTAGTTTGATATAGTGTCTGGTTTATGAATAAAAGCTTGTCTCCAAAATACTACATGGTGAATGATGACCTTTCGCCAGATAGTTCAGAACAAACTCAATCATGCAAGAGTTACGAAAGCATGCATTTTATAAATCATCAACACCATAAATCAGTTCCAATCAAAAATAACAAACTCGCACACATAAGCACACACATAATAACAAACAAGGGACTAATAATATATTGTTCCATGTATGTATAAGAAGGCATTAAACAGAATGCCCTACACTTCTCATCTATTCAATGAACATCAATTAAAATGAGAAGTAGAGCAAACACGAAGGTGGCTAAATGTCATTTATTTTCTATTTAAATATCTGTTACTGCAACTGTTCAGTAAATCTATAATCATACAGGTCGCTTCAGTTACCCGTTTCCAAGCAGTGAGAAGTGGCGGACTTCTCAGACTACAACAGATATTTCACGCCATCTTATTCTTCTTCACCTTCCATTTAGCGTCCTGCTTCAATCTTAACTTCTTATAAATCCACTTCACATGACATAGTGCAGTTACATTGTAATTCAGAAAATCGCTTTCACGTACAGTAAAAATATACACATTTAGAATACACCGAGAGATATGATAACGGATGATTTAAAAGCAAAACGCACCAGATCATCCAACAGTTGCACGTTGCCAACAGTTGCCGAGTAATAGACAACGGGAGAATTACGGAACACGTCGAAGTAAGGACAGGAGTAAGACAAGGCTGCCTACTATCGCCAATGATTTTCCTGATTGCAGTAGATTGGATAATGCGACAAACAGTGGGCAATGAGGAAACAGGCATAAAATGGACTAACATAAAAACTTGCAGGATCTGGACTTTGCCGATGATACATGTCTGATTTCCGACAAACTGGAAGATGTGCAAGCGAAAAGCAACAAGTTGGCAGAAGAAGCATCCAGTGAAGATAGGACTTCAGCTGAACATAGAGAAAAAAGAGGTGATCAACATTCCTGGGCAACACCACCACCAACAACAACAAAAACAGACAACAATCGGCATAAGTGGGAGGAACCTGAAAGAAACCTCTTTCACCTACCTGGGAAGAGTCGTTTTAACTACAGGCGGAACTGACGAGGATATCAAAGCAAGGATCGGGAAAGCAAGGCAAGCTTTCATTACTCTCAAGTCTGTGTAGAGATCAACAGCACTCAGCATGAAAAACAGGATCCGGATTTTCAACTACAATGTGAAGTCAGTTTCACTTTATGGATCGGAGACTTGAAGAAGAAGAGCACCTCAACCAAATTGAAGACTTTCATTAACACCTGTCTACGCTCAATACTCAAGATCAGATGGCCAGAAAAGATCAGCAACAGGGAACTCTGGGAGCGAACCAACCAGGAACCGATTTTGCAACAAATATGCAGGAAGAAATGGAGGTGGATTGGATAGGCCATACTCAGAGAAAACCATCAAGTGACATCACAAGACAGACCCTCGAGGGGAACCCGAACGGGAAGCAGATAGTTGGTCCACCAAGGGTGACTTGGAAGAGGTCATGTAAATAGGAGATGAAAGCATGTGGGCAGACTTGTTACAGGTGAATACTCTAGCAGAGAACTGAACGCAATGTAGACGCGCAGCTGAAGCCCTATGTTCCTCTAGGAACTAAAGGAAATAATAATAATAATGATAACCAGATCTCGCAAACTACTCACTGATAAGGTGAACTAGCTGTAAGCTGACTGACTCAGAAATGAACAACAACATGTCATCAGTTTACCTTAATCAATATCGCAATAAATATGAAGTGGTACTTGACAAAATGTCATCACTTCTACAATATTTGCATACAGAACACAAGTCAAGTAGATGGTCGACAAATTTGTCACTTCCTGAAAGCTATAAAAACAAATAAACCAAATAAGGAGACAATGATCAGTAAAAGCACAAACAGAAAGTGGATAGGAATGAAGGTGATAGTTATTGCTCGAGCGATTGGCAAGTTCAATGATTTTTGCCACACAGAGTAATGCATTGTGGTTTATCCGTCGTGACTAACAAGGCCGTATACACAACTAAGTTCAATTCGTCAATATGTGAAGTTTGTGATTACGTGACATGGTTCTCCAGATTTTAAAGAGAGAGAGAGAAATGCTGTTCTGTAACTCATGAGTTACGTTGAGATTGATGGTGAGTTATATTTGGTAGCACTGGTGCATATGTATATGAATGTAAATGTACATAAAATGTCAAGCTACGTGAATAGTATTCTACGCTTTGACATAAATCGAAGCTGTCAGTCCGAAGATTGTCACGCTTTTGTCTCATTTTAATACATTTATACGAATATGAGCTAGGGATGATCTACCTACACTCAAATACACCTCATCTAATCTTACTTTGTAATAGTTTGATTTACTTTGCAGTCAGAATAAGCACAAAGATTCAAATTTTCAACACTAATATAACATTATGAAGCTGTTTTATATAGTTCAGAGGCTTGGTTAGTGCGTCACGAAAAGCATTTCTAACAGCTAGCTGCACACTTCCATCAACAACCGCATTTATATTATTGTCCCCTTGGGTTCCTAGTGGAACATAGGGCTTCAACTGCACGTCTCCACTTGCTTCTGTCTTCTGCTGTTCTTTTCACTTGCGTCCATGTTATTCCATACTGTTTCATCTCCTCCTCACACGATCTCCTCCATGTCACCCTTGGACGTCCCACTCGCCGCTTCCCTTTCGGGTTCCACTCGAGGGCTTGATGCGCGATGTCACTCAACGGCCTCCTCAGCGAGTGTCCAATCCATCTCCACTTCCTCCTGCATATTTGTTGGGCGATTGGTTCTTGTTTAGTTTGTTCCCATAGTTTCTTGTTGGTTCTTGTTCTTTCCGGCCATCTAATCTTCAGTATGGAGCGAAGACAGTTGTTGATAAAGTTCTGCAACCTGTTGAAAATATTCTTGGTGACCCGCCAAGTTTCTGATCCGTAAAGCAAAATTGACTTGACGTTTGTATTGAAAATCCGAATTTTGTTGTTGATGCTGGCTGAGTGACGAAGATTTCCAGATTGGTTTCAGGTTGATGAATGTGTTTCTCGCCTTCCCGATTAGCGATTTGACATCCTCGTCCGTTCCTCCTGTGGTTGAGACAATGCTCCCCAGATAAGTGAAAGAAGTAACCTCTTTCAAATCCCTCCCGTTGATGGTGATTGGCACTGGATGTTGCTGCTGCTGTTGTTGGTTGGTTATTTTCATAACCTCCGTCTTGTCTATGTTCACCTGCAGTCCTGTCTTTGCTGCTTCTTCGACCAGTTTGTCGGTTTTTGCTTGTAAGTCTTCGATTTTGTGTGACATCAAACATAAATCATCCGCAAAATCCAGGTCTTCTAGGTTCTTCACGTCGGTCCAGGATATCCCTGTCTTCTCGTTTCCCACTGTCTCACGCATAATCCAGTCCACCACAATTAGGAATATCATTGGTGATAATAAGCACCCTTGTCTGACTCCTGTGTTTACTCCAAACGCTTCGCTGAGTTTTCCGTTGTGGATCACTTGACATGTGCCGTTGTCGTACAGTTGTTGAATAAGGTTGATGAATATTTGCGGTACGCCGTAGTACTCGAGTAGTTACCAAATTACTTCGCGGTCAACGCTGTCGAAGGCCTTCTCAAAGTCTATGAAGTTGAGGTAGAGATTTGATTGCCATTCCATGCTTTGTTCGATGATAATGCGTAGAGTTGCAATTTGGTCAGAACATGATTTGCCTTTCCTGAATCCAGCTTGTTATGGTCGGAGTTCTGTATCCAGCGCGTCCTTGATTCTCTCCAGGATGATGCGACTCAGGATTTTACTTGGCGTCGACAGGAGCATGATTCCTCGCCAGCTTTTGCAGAGTCCCAGGTCGCCCTTCTTTGGTAGTTTCACCAGGTAACCTTTCCTCCAGTCAGTAGGCACCTTTCCCTCTTTCCAGATCTTTTGCAATAATGGAGTCAGCATATCTGCCGTCGTTTCTGGGTCACAACCGCATTTGCTACCTCGATATTCAAGATCAGATGGTTGGCGCTATAACATAAGCGATAAGGAGCTGTAGGAACGAAGTGGTCAGCAAGCTATCATCCAACAACCATTTTGATATAAACGGAGTTAAATAATTCACTCTAAGAAAACTGATGACTGGTGACACATAGCACTATGCTATCACTCGAATGAACCTGGAATAGAGACCGGTGATTCCGATGAGGATTCAGGGATGATATGAAGCGAGTCGTGTGAAGAGAGTATAAGAGCTTGAGGAAAATGCATTGAATGCATCCACATTGTCACCAAAATACAGAGAATAATGAATTCCTGAAAAATTTATCTATCAGAGAAGTGGTCGAAGTTCACTTTTAGGACAGTAACTCATATGCAGTTTGACTGGATCACTCCAATGATCTTCCACAGTCTATAAAACAGAATACATCAGTTTGTTCATTGACATATATTGTTTGGTACTGAATTACCCTATTGGCTAAAAGTTCAATATATCTCAGTTCACATACCTCATCTCTATTATATGCAGACTAGAAGGTTGTTCCAGCATTAATATTATTATTTTTGTATCAATGACACTGCAGTTTTGGTAGAAGTGTAGTGCTGAAGCTACACTACATGTTCAGCTGAAGACAGAGTTTATTCTCGAACCTTTACTTGTTACTTCCCACTCGCTTTTGCAATCCAATTATTCGTATTCATCATCGTATACACATTAGACACTGAAATTTAAGTGTCCGTCACAACGATTTTGAAGATCTTCAAAGCATATCTGACTTCCACTGTTTTATTGATTATTTCATCAGATGTTTGCAAGAAGGCTGAATCATATCAAACAAGAATCCCATCAAAACTCCCTTCTATTGATTTTGGGAAATTCTGTGATCACTGAGACGTTGTCCTATCCGTGAAGGATTCTTTTCTACTAGTGGTAATAGATGGCATTACTACTGGGATTTTCAAAATTCTGACGAACAGTACGCCGTTCGTATATATACATTCAGGAAAGAATTACGTTTTTCATACAACTGGTTCCCTTGATAAATTTCGATAAAGAAAGGAAGACGAAATTTGCAGTATAAAATGATATCATTATATTTCACAGGTTCTCATCAGCTGCAGACTACCTGAAATTACAATGGTTATATAAATGATAATAACATACTTTAATGTTTGATTAGTAGTAGAGAAGAGGTAAAGTTGACGCATCCAAAAAAGAATGAAAGCATTACAACTTTTAGTTTAAGTAATCATCATCCATTTATACACTTTCAAAGTTGAAAAGAGGGGGGAGGGGTGAGACAGAAAACAGTAAAATTGATTAACAGAAACAGTGTTAGCTTGAAGTTCAAATGGCAACTCCAAAAACAAAGGCGGTTACAGTTTATAAGATTGAGATTTGCTCAGTGAGTTGAGATCACTGAATTAGATGACTAATCAAAATCAAAATTCAGTTACCAAGGGAGTGAGAGGTTAATCACACTCTCTTTCTGTGTGCATAAGTCTGGTTTAAATCGTTTGATTGCGATCGCTTCGGCAAATCGTAGTAAATTTGCTGTCCTTTGTCTGTTTAATATTTTGAAGGATAAAGAAGTCTCTACGAGCTGTCCGGTATCAACAATATGTTTGGTAATTGCACTCTGAGAATATTTGCTTCCTTTCAGGCATACGTTTCTTGGAATATGTTCAGAAAACCGGATAGGAGCCCTTTTTTCTGTCCTTCCAATTTACTTGCTCCCGCAAGTGCACGTAAATTCATAAACGCAGTTGGAGGTGACATCAGCAGGGTATTTATCCAGTTTTGAGTTGATCATGGAGGGAGTGGTGTTGTATACTGTTATGAGTTTTGCTGCCGGGAAGCTTCTATTTATTGCTCCTTTCAGTCCTCTGTCAATCTTTTGTGAAACTGCATCTCCTTTGAATGGGAGACAAATAAACACTTTTTTCTTTTCTACAGTTGGATGCTTTTCTTTCTTATCTTTTTCTCTGCTATACTTCTGTATAAATCCTTTAGCGTATCCGTTTTCCCTCAGGCATTTCTCGACGAAATCTAGTTCTTCTTTGACCTTGTTTGGTGAACATAGCTTCCTGGCTCTGTCGTACAAAGTCCTCACTAATCCACGTTTATAGCTTATGGGACAAAAGCTGTTATAGTGAAGATATTGTCCAGTCCAGGTTTCTTTTCTATATATGGACTTTTCAATCATGCCTTCGTTTGTTCTTCTTACATTTAGATCCAGGAAATCGAACTCATTTTTATGTTCATATTCCATGGTGAACAGGACAAAGGACAGCAAATTTACTACGATTTGCCGAAGCGATCGCAATCAAACGATTTAAACCAGACTTATGCACACAGAAAGAGAGTGTGATTAACCTCTCACTCCCTTGGTAACTGAATTTTGATTTTGATTAGTCATCTAATTCAGTGATCTCAACTCACTGAGCAAATCTCAATCTTATAAACTGTAACCGCCTTTGTTTTTGGAGTTGCCATTTGAACTTCAAGCTAACACTGTTTCTGTTAATCAATTTTTCTGTTTTCTATCTTACCAACACCCCTCTTTTCAACTTTGAAAGTGTATAAATTGATGATGATTACTTAAACTAAAAGTTGTAATGCTTTCATTCTTTTTTGGATGCGTCAATTTTATCTCTTCTCTACTACTACTCAAACGTGAAAGTATGTTATTATCATTTATATAACCATTGTAATTTCAGGTAGTCCGCAGCTGATGAGAACCTGTGAAATAGAATGATATCATTTTATACTGCAAATTTCGTCTTCCTTTCTTTATCGAATATTACGTTTTTATATCTCAACAGGATCCGCACCTCACACTTTGACTAACTGTCACTTGGTCGGACTACTTATCATTTCATATAATGGCTAAACAATAAATGCATTCATAATATGAATTAACAGAAGGCGTACCAGCCTGAAAAGCAAAATCCAATGAAGAATTTAGACTAATAATACTAATATGTAGATTTTATGAATATCACAGCAAATTTATATTCGCATGATTGTGTTAATTTTTGCTCACGCTGCTAATCTTGTTGATATAATTCATCTCCCTATGCACACTGATCATTTTCTCTTTGCATCACCTTTCCACTATCATGATGCGAATTTTAACATCCAAAATTAATGCAAAGTTTAATTGGCTGTAAATGAGACACTTCCATATCAACCATGTCGCTGGTATCCAGTGAAATCTGATACAACAAGAAAAATAAAAATTCACGAAATTCAACTACATGAAGTCAGCGCTAAAGTCCTCTTTCAAAGTAGGAGACAGACAATCAAGTCTTTGCAGTCCAATTATCCAGATCAGTTAGAAAAATTCATGAATAAACAATCAACGTAAAGGTGAAATAATATTTTATAATATGGATGGGGTAGATAATTAATCCAATTCTCTTGAACTTCAATCGACGAAGCATTCATCGAGGTCAATCAATCCTAATTAATCATCTGATCTGATCACAAGATCTACCAGTATGTGCCAAAACGCTGACAGACAGAATTGATTTATATGACAAAGGCGACCGCTCAACACGTGACTTGAAACCTAAACCACGTCTACATGCATATATAAATATGTGCATGATTAGAACACTATTCAAATCATCAGTAACCGATAGAAAACTTGTGAGTTACGAATTCATTATTCCATCCATGTCTAACGAGTCACTTCTCCAACCATCTCACCGACCATATTAGCTGAATATCGTTTCACGTATTCACATATGCATATACTCATCTTTATGCCATTTCGCTAATCACGACAAAGTCTATTGTGGTTTGTAGATTCAAGGTGAAATGTGAAACAGTATCATTTTCACTTCTCCTTATCTGCTTCAATTCAAACTCCGATCAATTCGCTTCACCTGCCCGTTTACCATTTTTCCTACATGCAAATATGAAATGTTCCTTGATATTATTTATTTGCTTTTTCAGACTCATTAGAATGACACACTTGTCAATGTTGTGCATCATCATGGCTTGTGTTCTGGTGCCGCATCTTGTCGAAATGAATCCTGTCAAGAAAGCTGGGGAACCGTCAGCATATTATGACGACGAAGGTGAGTCACATGAATTTCGGTTTTATTTTATATTTTCGCTTCTTTCACCGTATTATTCGCTTTTCAATGAAGCTTTTGTGTTTCAATCTATTCAAAGTTACACAGTCAAACACGCATACGTAAAACGGTTGCTCAAAGTCACGCAGGATATCAGATGTTGACGGATCACCAGAATAGGAATAGATGAACTCGAGCGAATCGTGCTGAAGACTGCCGTGTTTAGACATTGTTGATTGCTTTTACTTGTTACCGACTAAGATGTAGGAGATGGATTCGAGTGATAGGACATATGATTACTGACACGTTCAGTTGACAATATGCAAACATTTTGATTGGACACTAGTAACTAGTGTGATGTGTCTAGTCCTCTCTTTGGTGCAGACTGAATTCTATCAGTCAGGTTTTAATGTGGCCACTATTCTAGGTAGCTCGCCATCATGGTGCATATTGGTTTTGATAATATTAGATAGTTGGAGGCAATCGGCCACAGGAAGCCTTGTACCTAGGTTTCGTGCTAGTTGACACGCATCAGCAAGGCGTATCTGCAACCTTGGAGGAACTCATGTAATCAAAATAATATCATCATGCAGCACTGGGTGACGCGGTTTCGAATCTCAGAAGGGACATCAGTTCCTTCAAGGTTGCAGATACGCCCTGCTGACGAGTGCCAACTAGCACGAAACCTAGGTCCAAGGCTTCCTGCCAATTGCTTCCAACCATCTAATATCATCAATATGCAAACGTGCTTACCGGAGTTAGACAAGTATTGAATGGTTGTCAGTGCAATCATGGAATTCTATCTCACAGTTATCTGCTCAGCTCTGACTGGAACTGCCATAACTTACCAACTAGGGAGATGATTGGAAGTTTCTTCGGTCCAACACATATCACTGCATGGATGATTTGTTATAGTACATATCTGATGCTCGATTGACTTCCAATTAATGCATTATGATGTTATTCTTTCATGCGACTGTGTATCCCAGTTTACACTGTCACTTTATTTGACAGTTTACCAATGCGCATAAACTTGTTTCAATAGTAATTTCCATCAGAATCACCTACTCAAATCCTCTCCACCTCAATTATTCTCCAAGACAAATAGTAAAAGTCTACTCGTCTGTCCTTGCGAGTGATTACTCTTCACGATGTAACTCACCGGTTGTTCATCGATTGTGCCATATTCACCTAATGCATGCATCTTCATTCTGACAAAATGCAGTGATGCAGTGTCATTGATTAAGGTGTAGCTAAGTTTGTGAAAGGACGATTTAGTTATATAATGTCACCTATTGTTTTGATAAGATATGTTGTTATGCACTGATAGCACAGTGTTCAGTGTTCATCAGGTCAATGATGATTCCAATCGTAAAGCGATATTTCCTGAATTGCAGGATATGATTGCCGATTACCGAGTGGATCACATTTCTATAGCTAAATTACCTCAATTTATCAACAACACACTCACTATTCCCACCGTTTGCTACAACCTTCATTCATTAATGATTCAAAGATTTTAATGGAAATATATGCAGTCCACAATTCTTCGTCATATCAACCATGGTGAATTGAATATTATGGGGTGTAGAGCAAACAGTCATTCACTAGCATGTATTTTCTTTTCAGAGAGTTTTCGCAAATGTGTACCCCGACTATGGAATGCTCGAAATAAGCAAAATTTGAGTGCATTAGCCATTCTCCACTACAAATTATCTCAGTGTATGACGAACGCTTCTTGTATTTGCATTTATCATGAAATGTTGTTTTTCCACTTTCAGTATCTGTAGAAGTCTCGAATGCAAGCACAACTGTCGGGAAGACTAATTCAACAACGGAGGGCAAGGAAGAGAAGAATGTGGTGAAAGTGACAGAAGGAAAGAATGTGAATAAGACAAAGGAAGAGACAGATAAGAAGGTGACAGAAGAGAAGGTTGAGACAAAGTCGAAAGAACAGCAGGATGTAAAGAAGGAGAAGAATGAAAAGAATGTCACAGAAGAAAAAGGCGAGAATAAGGTTAAGAAAGAGGAGGGCGAGAAGAAGCCGGTAGAGGAGCAAGATGTGAAGAAGGAGAAGACGGAAGAGAAGAGTGAGAAGAAGGTTACAGAAGAGAAGGGCGAAAAGAAAGGTGAAGAAGGGAAGAAGGTAAAGAAGGCGGATAAAGGGAAGGATGTGAAGAAGAGTAAAGTAGAGAAGGGTGAAAAGAAGACGAAAGTAAAGAAGTCTGAGAAGAAAATGAAGGCAAAGAAGGACGGGAAGGAGGCTAAAGAAGAGAAAAAAGGAAAGGAAGAGGAGGACGAGGAGAAAGAAAAAGAGAAGAAGGTTGAGAAGAAGATGAAGGGAAAGAAGGACAAAAGAAAGCTGAAGAAACAGAAGGGAAAGAGTGAAAAGGATGAGGATGGTAAGGAAGAGAAGGAAGAAGATGAAGATGACGAGGATGATGACGATAAGGACGAAAAGGAGGAGAAGGATTAGAAGAAAACGGAGTAGATCTGATGTGTGGATATTCATTTGTTTGTGAGTTGGAGAGTGGTGCATTGAAGTGAAATATATATTATATTTTTACGTGTTAAATTAAAGCTTGATAAATGTTAGTCACTTTCTGTATTGTTTTCTTTCTCGGTTTCATTCACGTGAATCTATTAGGTAGGGGCTGTACGGCTTCAATTGTAGTCACATCGTATCGCGATTTTAATGTGAAGTCATGCGTCTTTAGTGCTTTAGTCTGAGTGATTGTACGTCTAGGAGTATAACTCATAGACTAACTACCTTATCTTCGTTTGTAACATTTACGTCGTGTTGTCCTACATTGCAAGAATAGCCTTATTCGCTTCTAAATAGTTGTCAATAACAGTGAGTAATGGGAGTCATACTTATAGACCTAATGCGAACACACGATTTGGAACTAGGTTGATATAATAAGACACACTGAATGAGTGTAGTACAATGCACAGTTATTTCAGTGTAAGCGGGACTGATTGTACCTCTACGAGTACAAATTATAGACCGACTTCCTTATCTTCTCTTCACTTGTACAATTTACGTATCGTGAAATTTCTCTGCTTTTCTTTCAATCTATATATCCTGGTTGTGTTAAAGTGGATACCAGTGATTCTTAGTAAACACACCTGTCTACTTAGAGCAAACAGTCGAAATTTAACTAAGCCGATATAATGAAACATACCGAATAAGTACAATACAGTCACTAAAGATAATAAAGCACCACGCCAGAAAGATTATTCAGTGTAAAGTTTTGTCTATTGGCCACAAGTTTACTAATGTATTCCACGGTTCCATGCATCGTATATTCCCGTGAGTGTATTTCCTGTGATTTCGCCAATCTGGTTGTTCATCCTCATTTAGAACGAGTATGTGAACCAAGCAGCCACAGAGGAGGTAAATACAGACACTAGCCATCGTTTCTGTTTCGGTGCTCTCCAAGTTTTTGAAACAAACAAGACCCATTCAAATTTTAGTATTTTAATCAAATCCCTTTCTCTAATGATTATTTCGAGTCCTCTTTAAAAATTAGTTCAAAGTCATAATGAGTGCATTTGTCTTTGAGCTCATCAACAGGAAATGTGAGCACCATAGAGCACTCCACATATTACAATTTAAGATATGATTTTGGTAGATGAATTCCACAGTCATTGATACGACTTAGAATTCAGCAGGGAAGCAGTAAACTAGAAGACAGAATCACCTTGAAATTCATCTTAATACGGGCGTTGATTTATTAATTTACAGTTATTCAGATCATTTTTTGGTAATGGTTTACTCAGTGGCGGTTGTGGGCTTACCAGAGAAAATCTCCTCGAGTATAAGTAAATATTTAAATGAAATTTATACAACGATGCTCTGCACTAGTCGATTCCTCGTAGTGCATTAACAAGTAGAGATTTGGGAGAGAAGAAAGAAGAAACATTGGCTTAGAATAATCTGGATCCATTTTATTTCGTTGGTTCTCATTAGCTGAGTACAACCTGAACTTTTTTATTAAAAATAAAGTGTACAATTTTAACAAACCTTTGTCCATTAGCAAGCATAGTGTCACAGCGTCATAGTAAAATGAGGCATTGAGATTTACAGGGTATCTAAATTGTCACGACATATATATATCTTGGTAGAGGGACGTTTCTTAAAAAAAATAGTTAACAGTTGTGTTGTTAAGGTGGTAACAAAAGACAATTAGCAACAGTTACGTTATTAGATAAGAGAAGATCAAAATTTAAAAATTACGGTGCACATGAGGTCAGATGAGAAGTTGATCAGATAATACAATGTGCAGAACTCAGAAGATCAAGAAAAATTATCTCTTAAGAGAGTCAACCGAAACATAAAGAGGGAGGGTTGAGTCAAAAGATAAGTTAACAAAATTAACAAAATTAGGAAACAGAGAGTTACTAAGATGTCAGTTACCAGGGTAATTGAAGTCCAACAACGGATTCTTTTTGGACACATACGTCAGGCTTCAGTCGTTTAATTTCTATAGCTTCAGCAAACCTGAGAAGGCTTCAGGTACTTTGTCTGTTAATTATTTTGAATGATTCCAGCACATCTACTCGATGTCCTGTGTCAATCAAATGTTTGGCGATTGAAGAGCTTAGACAATCCCTCTAAACGGAGGCTCCTTGGTACATGTTTTGCAGAATCTGACGTAGGCCCTCCTTTCTGTTCTTCCAATGTAACCGCTATGGCAGATACATGTCAATTGCTTGACACAGTTGTAGGTAACATGTGAGGGGTACTTATCAATCTTTGACTGCACCAGTGAGGAGGTTGATCGGAGTGGAGAGACTAATACTGCTGCAGGATACGTCCAAGACAGGGCTGTGCTTAATCTTTTAATTATCATTCTCATAATGTCGTCACCTTTGTAGTCGAGTTTGATGCAAATAGGCTTCTTACTGACTGTAGCAGTATCAAGCTTCTTGAGTTCATTCTGGCCATATTTGTTAATGAAGCTTTGTCTAGTTTGTTTGGTGAACATATTCTCTTCGCTCTAGAGAAAAGCGTTTTCATCAGCGTTCGTTTGTATCTCACCGGGTAGAAGCTGTTGACATTCAAGTAAGGGCCACTCCATGTGTCTTCACGGTATACAGATCTTTCGAGTATCCCGTCGTTTTTTCTCCCCAACTTTAAGTCCAAAAAATTGAATTTTTCATCATCTCTATGCTCCATCGTGAAAGTGATGCTTTTGTATACATTGTTGAAAAAGTCTAATAGAGAGGAAACATGACTGAAGTCATCGCATACAATGAATGTGTCATCAACGTATCTAGACTAGCCATAAAAATATCAGCTAATTCCGGACTCAGTGGACTCCCCATTGCCACACCATCAACTTGGCGATACATTTTGTTGTCAAAGTGGAATTGTATATCATTAGTACATAACACGAGAAGCTGCTGAAATTCCAGTTTTGGTAGAGGAAGAAGATCAGAGTGTTCACAGATGATGTCTAATATCTCATGCAGAAGGATCTGGATGAATAGAGAAGTCACATCGAAGGAAACCATGATTTTGTCATGTACATTGAGTTGATTCACCTCGTCAGCAAATTGGAACGAGTCTTTTAAAGTGTGTTTAACTAGACGATGTCTGACAGGTTCTAACTTATTGGCTAACCAGCGAGCAACTTTGTGAGATTTCCTGCCAATTGTGTTATCATTGTTCCATTCAGTCATTGAATATGAATACTTAAGAAACATGAATTTCAAATATCGTTGATCCAGTATTCAGCACCACCACAATCCATTGATATAGGTGATTTGGTTTAGTCACCTGGATAGTTTGCACATCAACACCATGTGAGAAAACGTTTTAGGATGTAACATTCACAAGTGTCTTGTACACATATTCACTTCAGATTTCATTTCGTCACCGTCGATTAACTGTTGTGTTTCGGATAAAGTGAAAATATCCCGGTTTTTATTATCACTAAGCAGACTTACACGATTAGGTGAAATTCAGTTGAGTGACACCAACAAAAAGAGATTATTCACCCATTTACTGGTGTGGATTCATTTATTCGTATACCCTATCAAAGTTTTATTTGAGCATATTATGCACTCATACACGCCTTACGTAAAATAGATATAATAGGAATATCAAAAGTAAACATCAGATTGAATACAATGATTCGGTTCCGTCAGGCAAACACATGTTTCTAAGAACACTGAAGTATCTATGTATTGTGATGCCGTATTCTATGATACATATTGAGTAAATCTTGAGCAGGCATGAAAATAAACAGTTAAGCCATTTTGTTTAGTATCCACTAATTACGATGTGTCAAGGTTTTGAATGATGTGATGTTACTAAAGACAAATTGAAAAGGTAGGAAGACCAGATGGAATTCCACTGGAAAACAGTGTAGGTAGGACTAAAGTACACAAAGAATCGCATCGCGCGAATAGTGAGGATTATTTGGAACAATTGGAACAGTGAGGCGGGGTTTCAAAATTTATAGCATGGAATCGGGCTGTACAACGTAACAAGGAAAATGTGTAGATGTGTCAACCTGGAGAGACTAACAAATGCCTTGTAATGAGAACTCCACCAGCCGCAACAAGGTGGATTGAGGAAAGGCAATTCGTGTGCTGATCAAATTGAAAGTCTAAGCATTATCATCGAACAATTCATTGAATGACATTCAAATCTCTATCGCAGTTTCATTTACTTTCAAAAGACTTTCAACAGTGTTAACCGAGAAGTAATTTAGAAACTACTTCGACGTCCTGGAGCGCAGTACCTCAAGTATTCATCAACCTCATTCAACAGCTATATTCCAATACCACATGTCAAGTGATCAACAGCGGAAAACTCAGCGAGGGGTTCAAAGTGAGTACCGGAATGAGACAAGTCAGCTGCCGATCATCAGTGACGGTATTCCTAATTGTGGTGTACTGTTTTATGCGTCAGACTGTGCAGGTAAGAAGACCATAATACTCTAAAACGGATAAGAAGACTCAAGAAGGTGTGGATTTCGCGAGTGGATGATTTATGCTTAGTGCAACATGAACTCGAAGATTGACAGGCGAAAAGAAACAAACTTGATGAAGAAGCAGGCAGCAAAGACGGAAATCCAGGTAAACATGGAGACGACGGACGGGTGTCATGAAGATAACCAACCAGCCAACAACAACAACAACTAACAGCACCAATCACTATCAGCTGAATAAATTTGAAAGAGGTCGCTTCGTTCATTTATCCAGCCAGGAATCATGGATTCAACAGGCAGTCAAGTAGGATGAAGATCCTTAAGTTGGCTAGAACTGGAACGACAAGAAACGCCTTCATCAGACTGAAATCAGTTTGGTTATCCTCTGTTGTCACTCAAGTGTGAAGTCATTCAGTTCTTCTTCGTGGGTCCGGAACTTGGTGCTCGCACCGCAGAAAGTATTTTTAACAAGTTGTGGACTTTTTCGTCAGGTATCATCTTCACTGGCTACGCAATGAAGATACTTGGCTAGCCGGCAAGGAAGAATTAGCAACTAGAAAGTTTGACAACAAAACAAGAACCTTCGCTAAACAAATATGTAGTAGAAAATGGATTCGGATCAGGCATATCTTAAGGAGGCTGTCGAATGACATCCCGCCAGACAGTTACTCTAGTGAAATCCCTGTGACAGGCAGTCGTGTATCTAGCTAAAGAGAGCGGCAGAAAATAGAATAAAATGGAGGTGTGTTGTTGAAGGTCTATTTTCCACTCATAACCTATAGGAATAATAATAAAATTCTTTCGCATCACTTTCATACTTCCACCTGATCTGAACTCTATGGTGAAGCGTTATTATTTGCCATGTTTAATTTCAGACGTTGTATTCGTTTCTTAATCAAATTATTTATCACACTACACATTTGAAGGTCATAGTTCTTATCTCCCTTCTTTTGTTTGCTGTATTGGGAGTATTCATTCCCCTGAGACGGTTATTTATTCTTCATTGCGTAGCCAGTGAAGATGATACCTGACGAAAAAGTCCACAACTTGTTAAAAATACTTTCTGCGGTGCGAGCACCAAGTTCCGGACCCACGAAGAAGAACTGAATGACTTCACACTTGAGTGACAACAGAGGATAACCAAACTGATTTCAGTCTGATGAAGGCGTTTCTTGTCGTTCCAGTTCTAGCCAACTTAAGGATCTTCATCCTACTTGACTGCCTGTTGAATCCATGATTCCTGGCTGGATAAATGAACGAAGCGACCTCTTTCAAATTTATTCAGCTGATAGTGATTGGTGCTGTTAGTTGTTGTTGTTGTTGGCTGGTTGGTTATCTTCATGACACCCGTCCGTCGTCTCCATGTTTACCTGGATTTCCGTCTTTGCTGCCTGCTTCTTCATCAAGTTTGTTTCTTTTCGCCTGTCAATCTTCGAGTTCATGTTGCACTAAGCATAAATCATCCACTCGCGAAATCCACACCTTCTTGAGTCTTCTTATCCGTTTTAGAGTATTATGGTCTTCTTACCTGCACAGTCTGACGCATAAAACAGTACACCACAATTAGGAATACCGTCACTGATGATCGGCAGCTGACTTGTCTCATTCCGGTACTCACTTTGAACCCCTCGCTGAGTTTTCCGCTGTTGATCACTTGACATGTGGTATTGGAATATAGCTGTTGAATGAGGTTGATGAATACTTGAGGTACTGCGCTCCAGGACGTCGAAGTAGTTTCTAAATTACTTCTCGGTTAACACTGTTGAAAGTCTTTTGAAAGTAAATGAAACTGCGATAGAGATTTGAATGTCATTCAATGAATTGTTCGATGATAATGCTTAGACTTTCAATTCGAGCAGCTCACGAAATGCCTTTTCTCAGTCCAGCTTGTTCCAGTTGGTCGAGTTTCGCATTTTTAGTCTTTTGGAGATTGACAGTACAGTGATTTCTTCTTGACGTTGCATGTTATAAGGTCCTGCTGCCTTCGCGCACTCCAGAAGCTACATCGCATTGACGATTTCTTATATTGTTGCAGGATTACTGTCTACCGGCATTTCCGTATGTACTGCTGAGTTTTGTATGTTTGTCGACTTGCAGGTGATGACCGATTAAACAGTCCTTTTAGGTGATCGGCACATTGTTTTTTTCTTTCTTCCGCTTCTTTATTAGGTCTCTCTGGACATCTTTTATAGGTTTCGTTTGTGTTGATCTCTTACTAGATGTAGACATGGTTGGCTTATGTAGTGTTTCTAGGCTGCCTTTATCTGTGGGATGTTGGAACTGCCTCAATTTTCGGCCAGTGTATTGTAGTTTTTCCTAGCACTCTTCTTCACTCCCCTGTTCAGTTCAGTGCAGATTAAACTTAGCTTCTTCTTCCATTGTCCATCTTTGTATTGAGTCGTCTCCTGTTTCATGATCATCTCTTCTATTCGCTTCCATTTGTCCGTTGAGGGCCACTTCTTGTCTCGTCTCTTCTTTCTTCTTAGCAGAGTTGTACATATTTCCTTGGATGTCACCTTCAGAGAGTTCCAATGTCTTCCCATGCATTTGTCCACGAAATTGCTTTTACTTCGCTCTGATATCTGTATTGAAGGCATCCCTTGTAGTTTTGTCCTTCAGTTCCTGAATGCTGAACTTGAATTGACGCCTGTTTCCGATTGTTATGAAGGATTTCATCTTCATCTTAAATATTCCTTGAACTAGATGATGGTCTCAACTCACGTCCGCTCCCTTTCTAGATTTTGTGTTTAGCAGGACTATTTCCACTTTCTTGACTTATTATTAGATTGAATCCAGCTAGTTTCCGTGCGCAATTTAGGTGAAAGTTTGTTGCTTTGTGCAAATCATTGTGCTTGCACACATTTTCTCCAGTCACCACAACATTGAAAGCGCAGAAGTCTGCGAATAGCTTACCATTTTCATTCATTTCTCCGAGAGCCTTTCGACATATGATGAGGTTTTTTCCTGTATTATCCGATTCTTTTTTGACCAGCAATCATGTCTCCTATTCGGATTTGGACGTCTCCATTTAGAATGCTATCCACTACTCTTTGTAATTGTCTGTATAGATCTCCCTTCTTCAATTGTTCCGCATTGTTTTTATTTTTTGTAGCATTAGATAATTACAGCATTTCTTCGAGGATCCTGAGATGAATTTTGCTGTCATCATCTCGGACGGAATTGTTTTCCACTTTGACTGCCACTAGTGACAACATGGTAGCTACTCACTGCGTCAGTGTGCTCATGGTTGTCGTCTGGGTGATCCCATTCGATTATTGACTCACCAGTTGAAAATTTTGACACTTCACATTCATTGTATCTTCTCGCAAAGATTCCGAGCACTTCCGTGTCATGTCTTCTCATTGCTTTGGCTACCTGGACAGCCTTTCCAGCCTCATACACTGTATGAACATTCCATTTCCTCATCGTTATTCTTGCTTTCATCGAAAGAAGACACGAAGTCTAGCTGATTGGCCTCATGACGTCTTTCACCATTTCGCCTCTCAGATTCCTGCGAAGAATAAATTTGTATTCTATTTATTTTGTATTTTCAATATTTTACATGTGTGTTGAAGTTTCTGTAGCCGTTTGATAGGTTTTGTGATGTAGGGTCACTAAGCTGACAATACAAAGACCTTCTCTACCAGGGATCAGGACAGGCTAGAAAACTAGCTAGCCAGTAAACTAGGCGAAGCTTTGAAAATATAAATTTCATAAATAAACACGATGACCAGACTTTCAAGACATAAGAATACCTCAGGATTCATAATCATTAAGATCCAGTCACAGATAGGAATGTTAATTCCATTCAACTTCACCAGATATACACACTGCACCAAACATTACTGACAGAGTGAAAGCTATGAAGACCATTAATCAGTTCCGATCGAAAGTTTTAAACTCACACCCACACACAAACTGGAGACAATTAATATAAAGGTGTGAATAGTAAACTATTACTCAGAATGGTGGACAATTCCCATATATTCTTTTAATATTATTATTGTTCCCTTGGGTTCCTAGTGTAACATAGGGCTTCAACTGCACGTCTCCACTTGCTTCTGTCTTCTGGTTTACCTTTCACTTGCATCCATGTTAGTCCATATTGTTTCAACTCTTCTTCACACGATCTCCTCCATGTCACCCTTGGACGTCCAACTCACCGCTTCCCTTTCGGGTTCCACTCGAGCTATGGCCTGACGCACGATGTCACCCGGCGGCCACCTCAGCGAGTGTCCAATCCACTTCCACTTTCTCCTGCATATTTGTTGAGCGATTGGTTCCTGTTTTGTTTGTTCCCATAGTTTCTTGTTGGTGATTCTTTCCGGCCATCTGATCTTCAGTATAGAGCGACGAAGATAGTTGTTGATAAAGGTCTGCAACAGGCTGTTGGAAATATTCTTTGTCACTAGCCAAGTTTCTGATCCGTATAGAAGAACTGACTGACTTGACGTTTGTGTTGAAAATCCGAATTTTGTTGTTGATGCAGGCTGAGTGACGAAGATTTCCAGATTGGTTTCAGGTTGATGAATTTGTTTCTCGCCTTCCCGATTCTCGATTTGACATCGTCTTCCGTTCCTCCTGTAAGTGAGACAATGCTCCCTAGATAAGTGAATGAAGTAACCTCTTTCAAATCCCTCCTGTTGATTGTGATTGGCGCTGGATGTCGCTCCTGCTGTTGTTGTGGTTGGCTGGTTATTTTCATAACCTCCGTGTTGTCTATGTTCACCTGGAGTTCTGTCTTTGCTGCTTCTTCGACCAGTTTGTCGCTTTTCGCTTGTAAGTCTTCGATTTCGTGTGACATCGAACATAAATCATCCACGCGCGAAATCCAGGTCTTCTAGGTTCTTCACGTTGGTCCAGGATATCCCTGTCTTCCCATTTCTCACTGTCTGACACATAATTCAGTCCACCACAATCAGGAATATCATTGGTGATAATTAGCACCTTTGTCTGACTCCTGTGTTCTCATATACTCGATAGGCACTAATCAAACTGAGAAGGAAAATAAACAGTAATGTGATATACTGTTGCTTGAGTAGCAGTGTATTCGAAGGCAGTCAACATTAGCTCACATCACATCATGCCAAAGTCAGCAAAGAATTATTCCAATCCATGAAGATGTTCATCCTATGCAGTCACAATCAACGGACGACTAGTGCGTATCGAATCCAAATCAGATATGACGTCATTCCATATATGGAATACTACTTGTGGATTAGATCCAGGTGTGATAAGGAGGAATAATGATGAATGTGACAATATCACACCCAGTCAGCCGATGATATAATCACCTACGCATACACACAGACATTATCATATGCACATGGAAACTTGCTAATGAACTCACATATTTCAGCCAACACGTACTCTACAAACCAACTAGATAACAACTCGTACAATAACATGTATATATGCACACAACTACCGAATCTAGGTATCACCGATACATAAAAAGTCAGCTTTTAAAAAACTAAAATTTTTTTTTGTACGAGTGGTTATCACAACAATAATATTGATAAAGAGTTATGGACTTCACTTATAACGAATATTCTTGATATCCAGAGAAGGTGACCGTATGATGGTTGTTCGAGCATTTATTCAATGCGGCTATTCGAATGAAAAAAAGAAATCAAGTTCATTCTAGTAAATCGAAACGTATGTAGCAGCCTGTCAATATCCTTCTTTACAGCGAATCCCGAGGTTGTCGGTCCATACAATTCAAAGTAGGAGGCACAATAACTAAATTTGATGGGTACTTACCCTTTATTCTTCGCTTCAACAGTAAATCCTAAAACCAAAAGGAGAATGAATGACAAAATATTACGAATTCTATTCAGAAGGTAACAAACGGTCGCCAACTGATCATTGAAATCTATGCACATGCGTCTTCACTCGTGTATGATACGCCAACCAGTTACCTATGCAACGATGGTTATAGTGTCCATCAATTTTTTTGCCAGTTTATAACATGCTTAACTGGACAGTTACAGTCGGAGTGAGATGAGATGACCAACGTGTAGTTCAACTTCTTGATGACTCATCTTTCTTTGATAAATTTCTGTGAAACTACGTGCCTGAAGGCAAAATATCACTTACCCTGATCTCTTACTCCTATAGGTATAATTATGAAATCTGTAAACTTCACATGAACTCATTGTTAAGAGACAAAATTTTGAATGGCTGACTCGAGAAGGAACAGCAGCAAACTAATCCATCTTAATATGTAGAGATAGTCTCTCAGGTTTCTTATGACACTTCATATAGACCTGATGAGGAAGCACACCACAAGGCATGATTATGCGAAATGTGGACAAAGTTTCCATTCTAAGAATTCTGTGAAAGCGAGTGAATCAGATGGAAAAAAACACTGTTCAGTAGAATCTAGCTGGAATGGTGTCACAACTGCAGGGTGAATGAGAATGACGTAAAATGTATTGAATTGACGTAGACCCATAAATGCAGTTATTACTTTACCTAAGTTCTGAGAAAACTGGCTACGCAAATCGATGTTTTGTAGTCTTTAAACGTGATTGTAGCTGCGTGTTGAACTGTGTTATGTGTGTGAATATGTTGAGTGTGTGATTACGTGATATGGTTGCTGAGATGTATAAGGAATTGAATTTTAAGAGAAGAGCATGCGAGTGAAATGAGACATTGAATTGAAAGACAAAGGTGAACGTTATTCAGTAACTCATGAGTTAAGTTGAGGTCATATGCATATGTATATGAATATAAATGTGCATGAAATGTCAGGCTATGTGAGTAGTATTCTACTATGTGACATAAATCAAAGATGTCATTCGGTAGATTGTCACGCACGTGTTAACGTTCTAATGTTATTTCGTTAACTGGAATAGGTTGAAATCGACGATTGATTCGCTATTCCTAGTGTACATAACCATTAGATTGATACCTCATTGTAAAACATTTATAAGATTTTGTGCTGTAAGTGATCAACCCAAGGTGTTCGTACACCATATCTCTCATGATTCCAAAGTAATGTGATTCATTTTACAGTCGGCAGACAGAATTAATTTTGTATTTTTAACAGTAATATCAAATCAGTCGATTCTCCTGAATAATTAAGAGACTTGGATTGCGCGTCACGGAAAGCATTTTCATTGAGCATTTGAAGACTTACATTTTAAGCTGACTTCGCCTACTCACTGGCGAAGATGAGATGGCCGACGCAAAAGACAAGCACCAGTGGACTGTGCGAAGGAAGCAACTAACCACCCATCATCTAACAAGTCTTCCGATCAATGTGTAGATGGATCAGACACTGGTGACATAGCGAGCTAGGCAATTTATGGAGTGGAGACCACATAGGGAACAACAAGTTAGACGTAGCTTCGAGGATGACAAGGAATGGATCATATAAGGACGTTCGCAGAGTTGGTAAGGCAACGAGGGAGAATTTAAAGACACAGTACGAGACGGAAATATCGTGTTGAAGCCCTGTGTTCCGCCGGAAACTAAATGGAATTATAATGAGATTAAATAATAATAAGATGCATTTAATACACCCATAATGTTACCAATTGAAAGAAAATAATGCATTTCCGAAATTTCGCTTATCTGGGCCGACTTTCACTTCGAAAACACGAACGTGCCTCCAGTTAGACTGCACTAGTCCAATCGCCTAGCTGACTCTGTAAAACAGAATAACTCAAAATGAGTGTCAAAATATATCGTACTAAATTGATTAAGTCTGACAAAGACTTAACACATTGCCTATAAGTCTAACATATCTCACTTCACCTCTTTTGTATTTCAACTAGAAGGGTGTTTCCGCAGCATATTATTATTCTCGAAACAATGTCACCTTGGAATTGTGAGACAATATCATTCACTGTCAGATAATTTATTTGATGCAGTACACAATAACAGTGACAGGGTGTCAACACACACACAAAAATGAGAAACTGATACAAATCTCTAGTGTTGTGTTGTGTAATCACCTGTATCATATTTGTGATGAAGTTGCACTGCATTTTCAACTGAGCACAAACTGTATCTTCTGTGTCCAAACCACTCAAGTGCTGGGTCATCAACCCTATACTGCAATGACGCCATTCATATTCCTGACAATATACACATTGGGCATTGGGTGTTAACTGTCCACCACAACTATATCGAAGGATTTCGAAGCGTATTCTTCGTCCACAGTGGCTTCCGCTGAAAGCGTCTATGTATTTTTGGAAGGTATCTGCTTTTTTTAAAACAATTAGTTCCCTTAATGAATTCAGATAAAGCAATAAGAAGACGTACTTTGTCTGAATCGTGTAATGTATTCGCGCAACACATTTCGAACAATCTGATCCAGCACACACGGACTTGTCATATGAATATATATGAAATTAATAAAGAGTTAAGAAGTGAGAAAATAGACTTAAGTCAAGTTAAAAGGACATATTCAAGGTCAAAGTAACAATGAAGACGAATAAACTAAATAACAGAGGTAATAGTAAATCTGCTATGGTATCAAAACAAAATTTACCAAGGATGGTTTAATGTGATGACGAATTATTTTTGAACGCATAAAAGTGGCTGAAACTTTCTAATTGCTAGGGCTTCCAAAAACCTTAGGATACACCCGAAACACGTCTTATAGATAGGTTTAAAAGATCTGTTAACGTCACTTTTGTGTCCTGTCTCTATAATATGTTTCGGCAATAGAAGAACTAGGTCTCCTGTTCTCACCGTTAATAGGTTCTGAAGATTCAATTTGTTTCTGCAGCCATTTAGGAATATGCTTTGAAGCCCTTACTTACAGAGATCGATGAGTCCTCCCTATGTATGTGTGTCCACACGTACATTTAAATTGGTAAATACAGTGGGATAAGACGTCATTTTTCGCATGTTCGAAGGGCTTAGATAGATATATTGGCTTTACTTATCTTTTCAGTAGATTTCTTGTTAGGATTTTAAAGTAATTTGTTCTTGTTCTTGTTTGTTGTTGATAGGTAGAGCCAAATCACTTGGTCTCTTTCCAGCACAAGTAGCCTTTCATGCATATTCTGTGAATCAATAGTTCAGTGACAAATGTTCTGTTTTTTGAATACCTGTTACTGAGTTCGTATTTTGTTAAGAATGTCAACAATCACTGGGTTGTAGGTAAATCCGAATCGTGAATAAAGTGAACAGTGCCGTCTTGATTCTCCTGCTATTGAATGTGCGTCGATGACACAGCAGTTAGGACCCTCGCCGAGCATGCACTTGGTCCGCGGTTCGATCCCGTACCAACACACACCCAATATCAGTAATTGCCCTGCGTAATCTGGTCTAACGATATCACATGCCGAAAATTGCATACATGTACGAAGAATACGGTGTAGAATTAGGCTATAATGAAATAATATGTAGTTTCATCCCTCTGTACTGATTTGTTTCTTTTTGCTCGGCGAGGGTCCTAACTGCTGTGTCATCGACGCACATTCAATAGCAGGAGAATCAAGACGGCACTGTTCACTTTATTCACGATTCGGATTTACCTACAACCCAGTGATTGTTGACATTCTTAACAAAATACGAACTCAGTAACAGGTATTCAAAAAACAGAACATTTGTCACTGAACTATTGATTCACAGAATATGCATGAAAGGCTACTTGTGCTGGAAAGAGACCAAGTGATTTGGCTCTACCTATCAACAACAAACAAGAACAAGAACAAATTACTTTAAAATCCTAACAAGAAATCTACTGAAAAGATAAGTGAATACCTTTCAAAATTACATAGACGTTTTCAGCGGAAGCCACTGTGGAAGAAGGATATGCTTCTAAATTCTTCAATATAGTTGTGGTGGACAGTTAACAGTCAATGTCCAATGCCTATATTGTCAGGAATATGAATGAAGTGAAGAAATCCCAAAAATCCTTCTTCCACAAGTTTTCATTATCATTATTTATTATCGCTTTTAGCAGACAAGCTGAATCCCTTCGAGCAAGAACTTCATCAAGATTCCTCTCTACTGATTTCGGGAAATTCTGTGAACTGTAAAATGTTGTTCTAGCCATGTAGGTGTCCTTTGTACTGACTATGACAATAGACGTTGCTAGAATTTTCAATATTCGGATGAATTATAAATCCAGGAAAGAACTAAATTTATATTTTTGTTTTTACAAGATTTACTCAGCTATCTTTGAATGTTTGTCGTAATACTCAATTATTATGTGAAGAGTTAAACTGGAGATTTCTTTCCCTTTCACATGAAGGCTAAACAATATACACATTCCACTATGCCTTAATCTAAGAGATAGCAGTATGCCAAGTTAACAACAATCGACCTGTGTGGAGTGGAATGAAACCACAGTTTTTACATAGCACTGAAGTTATTCAATATCCGATTCATTTTTAATGACATTCGATTGAACATTGTATACTGGAGGATGAAAAGACTGAGTTTTTCGGTCTTATTGTCTGTCTGGGTGAAACATCGTTCTCGGAGATTTCCCTATGATTCTGTTCACTTGTCCTTATATAGACAATCTTATTGTTCTGAACCAATGTCATCCACATCTTCAAACCGTTTCATTTGACTAGTCTAAATCGCCTTACTTCACTTCAGTCGCAAATACTATCCCTAAGGTATATTATTTAGCTTTTCTCAACTTTTCAAAAATGTCACTGAAGGCGTAAAGCGGTGAGGTACTGTATTTTTACCTCTCAATAGCCCAAGTCTCCAATTAAACAATAAAGTTTTCAATATTCATCTGATCTTTATAATTTGCTCAGTTGAGAAAAGGTATTAACAAACATATATTCAAATAAGACTCTTTTTCTATGTTTTTATTACTTTACGCTCCCAGTAAAGCATATGGCTTCAAGCTGGAGGCTTTGATAATGTAGTCGGAAGAAATTGGCAGAAATTGTTCCAGTTAAACCACATGCTTCTCCGGATATATCATGAACAAGACATATATGCACTGATGAAAGAACCGATATCTTCTCTGAGTATATAAACATACCTTATACAGGCTGCAGTCAGAGATACTACAGCTCTGATATTCGGGATCACAAGTGACTTCCTTCACAGCTGTATTGAATTTACCGGCTGCTAACTTATTAGTAGCGCATATCAATGCGTCTAGTCCTTGGTGTTGCTGATTGCTGATAGAATTCCGTCAACGGAAGAGGAATATTTTAATAGAACACCGTTTAAGAATCACTGAAGATGGATACAGAAAGCACTCATTTTTCAGACTCATCTGAAGCTGGAAATCAACATATCATCCACCACACTATGAGCTGAAGGAATCAATAACAACAGTTTGACATGGTGTTCCGATTTCAATTCACCTCGTTCAACTGACTTCATAGAATACAGTGACGTATTCACGCTGTACTTGATGAAATTTGGAATCTTTATATATACTTGGAATTGATACCGTAGAGGAGAAGGATTGCCTAACGAATGACTGCTAATAATACAAAAAATGAGAGATCAGTACAGTAAAATGGAACGCCATAAGAAACTTGAACATTTCCGAATTGAAATGTAGTAGGATAATGTATAAAAAATATTAATAAAGGAAAAATTTAACCATTCTTCACCAATATGCTACAGAGAATCTCAATTTTACTGTGATGGTCAACAGGGAAATCATGGAAACCGTCTTGATTCCACCGTACACAGGAGGATGCTGATTAGGCGGGTCTGACTTCTGCCCGAAGGTAACTAGGAAACCTGTAGAAACATCTACAAACATTAGGAAATGAAGAAGTCGTTTCAAACTGATACACACTGCAATGTCTAAAATGTTACATGCAGAAAGAGGGCAAGAGTTTAGCCGAGCACTTAAGCAAAGGCATGGAAGTTGTTGATTTGAAAGTGAATCAAAGCTTCACAATCTAACCATACAGTACACAACGAAAATAGGTCAGAAGTCAATGAAAGTACTTTTGAAATATTACTTGAGGTAGCAAATCTATTCATCGAGGTCAACTATTCCTAATTCATGATCTGTGATCACAAGATCTACACAATCATGCCCATATGTTGATATACACTATCGATTCATATGACAAATCTTACCACTGAACTCTTAGTTTGACACTTAAGCCACGCGCAAATGCATATATAAACATGTACGGGTGTGGAACAATATTCAACTCACTAGTAGCCTACAAAACACTTGTAAGTTCAACAATTCACTTCCACACTTCATGCTCACATTCATCAAGCCGGGTCTCTATCCAACTCACCCACCACATCAGCTAAATCCTGTTTCATGCAGTCACACTGCTTCACCAGTCATCACGAACTCCATTGTGTATTGTAGATTTGATGTGAAATGTGAAGCAGTATTATTTTCACCTCTCCATGTCTAGTCATTTTGAATCAATTATCATTTTATAGTCATTTTCTCAACATTCAGATTCCAAATATATATTCCATGAGTTTCTTCATTTGTTTTTTCAGACTCTCAAGAATGGCACGCGTTTCGATATTCTGCATCCTAATGGCTTGTGTTCTGCTGCCACATCTCGCCATAATGAAGCCTAACAAGAAATCTGAGGAAATTTCACCACCAACTGACCAGAATGGTGAGCCACATACACTGGCGTTTTGTTCAGTTTTGTGTCAGTTAATCGTGTTATTTGCATATCAACAAAGTTTCTGCATTATGTTAGCTATTCCCAATTACAACAACTACAAACCTGTTTCACAAAATCGAGCAGAATGACTTAATTCCACATTCCATGACTTTATGACTGTCATCAGAAAATGAATCGTGCTAAATGACTACATCGAAAGCATGGGAAGTGTTAAGTTGTTTGCGACGTCAAGGCAGGTGGTGGAATCCAGTGATAGTACAAAACATGTTTAATGGAACGAGATAAGCACTGAACAATTGAGGAGTTCAGTCTCACAGTTATCTGCTCAGCTCACTGTCATTTCATTCCGTCTACCCCTGTTGTGACTAACCGGCTGAAGAGATGATAAAAGAGTTCTTCGGAACGAAACACAACATACACGATAGTCTTTAATGGGGGAGGAAGTAATTCGCATCTCACTATTCACTGTTGTCATGTTTGTGAAGAAGAATTTTTTGATAACGCTTAATCGTACCCTAGTTCTCATAATTTGACTGAAAAAATATTGTTCGACAGCGTAAATTCCTCGTTTATCCTGGATGACAGTGAACATCATCCCAGATGGCATGTGTTGGAATTTGACCAATTAGCTAAGTATTTCAAATGAAGCACCGAATCACACCACATATATCAGCATGGTAATTCGTTGCATTTCCCAGTTGTTATCATGGCATGTCAAGTCTGTTAACTCAAGTGAGGGCAAGAACAACCACAAGAGTGGTTAAGGTGAAACCTGGTCCTTGTATAGACCTGTCTGAATTGACTGATAAGGCAGTGACTGCGAAAAAGGGATCTCAAGAGGTGGGTATACGTCTTGATACTACACAAATGGTAGGATTTCTTGTTTTTCACCCATACCTGATTGAATTTAACTTGCAGCTTGAATCACACGCTGCAGTCCTCTCAATCTCAACTATTATCCTCATAACAATATCGAGTTACCACTAGTCTATCCTCTTGTGGGTGTTTAGTCTTCATAATATAGTTCACCAGATGTTTGCTAGTGTTTACTTATTCATATAATGATTGTATCTGGAGGGGTTAAGAACAAACCGTCAGTTAGCAATCGTCATAATAAGCACATTTTATCAGACAGTATTTGGCAGGCTTATCTTCATTTCTTTGCTCAACCCATTTGTATATGTGTCTAGATGTGTCTTTTTATCTTGGTATCTGTTTTTCTATCTCCAGTAACTTTAAAATCAACGAATGCAAGCACAACAGGTGAGAAGCCTCCTATAAAGACGGAAGTCAAGGAAAACAAAAGTGTGGTGAACGTAACCCAAGGGGAGGCTGTCAAAAAGGTGGAAGAAGAGAAGAGTGTGAAAAAGGTCCAATTAGAGAAGGATGAAAAGAAGGTGAAGGAAATCAAAGATGAGGAGAAGAAGACAAAAGAAGAGAAGGACGTGAAGAAGCTGAAAGAAGAGACAGATGCCAAGAAAATGAAAGAAGAGAAAGTCGTGAATAAGGTGAACGAAATCAAGGATGAGAAGAAGACGAAAGAAGAAAAGGAAGTGAAGAATGTCAAAGAGGATAAAAGCGTGAAGAATGTCAAAGTAGATAAACCAGTGAAGGTGGAAGAGAAGAAAGATGTGAAGAAGGCGAAAGAAGAGACTGTTGTGAAGAAGATTACAGAAGAGAAGACTATCAAGAAGGTGAATTTAGAGGAGAATGCGAAGAAGGCCGAAGACGTAAAGGGTGTGAAGAATACAAAAGAAGTGAAAGAGAAGAAGAACGGAGAAGAAGAGAAGGATGCAGAAGAGGAGAATGAGAAGGACGAGGAAGATGAGGAAGAGGAAGAGGAAGAAGAGGATGAAGATGACAATGACGATGACGAAGATGATGAAGACGAAAAGGAAGAGGACGATTAGAAGAAAAAAGCGAGTTCATACGATTTATGCAGATTCAGTCGATCAAAGGTTGGAGTGCATTGTATTGGAGTGACATTTGTGATTTTATTATTATTGTTTTTTTGATACGCAATTAATGTTATCCAAATAAATGCTAGTCACTATCCGTATCGTCTTCTTTTTCAGTTTCATTCATGTGAATCTATTAGGTGGGGACTGTACGACTTAACCCTTATACACCACTGTTAACGCTTACAATATAATGTCATATGTGTGTGAAGTGTGGTAGTCTGAGTGGTTGTACTTCTACGAGCATAATTCATAGGCTGACTTGCTTATCTTCTCTTTGATGGTAAAATTTAAGTCGTGTTAGATATGATAGAGGAGATTTGTAGCTCAGGTGGATGATTTTGATGTGGTTGTGTTCTCTGAGCTGGATAGTTAATTTGCGAAGCTTTCACCACCCTACTACGTGACATTTTCAGCGCATACTCCAATTTGAAGTGAGCTTTCAGATTTCTTCATAAGTTTATTAATCATCTCTCCTGGTCAGTGACCTTGGACGTGATTGGTTGTTTTTGTGTGTTTTCACACCTTCCACGCAACTTCTATTGTCACTCATTGTTTCTTTGACTTGAACTACGACCCTTTGTGTGTGACTGTTCTTTCTCATCGGTTGATAAATTTTGTCAATCTCTATGTGTCTATTGATTGATGGTTCACTGGAATGCCAAGCTTCTAAAAATTCTGTAGCATTCTTGTTGTTTCCTCTGTCTAATATTTGAACGTTGTCCCAGTCGAATTGATGTCCGTGGTTGTCTGTATGTAGTGATATGGGGGAGTGGATATCCACGAACATAAGCTAGCTGTCAAAAGACATGATATCCACTTCCTCATTTGACTACATACAGACAACCACGGACATCAATTCGACTGGGACAACGTTCAAATATTAGACAGAGGAAACAACAAGAATGCTACAGAATTTTTAGAAGCTTGGCATTCCAGTGAACCATTAATCAATAAACACATCAAAGTTGACAAAATTTATCAACCGATGAGAAAGAAACCTCACACACAAAGGGTCAAAGTTCAAGTCAAAGAAACAATGAGTGACAATAGAAGTTGCGTAGAAGGTGTGAAAACACACAAAAAACAACCAATCACGTCCAAGGTCACTGACCAGGAGAGATGATTAATAAACTCGTGGAGAAATCTAAAAGCTCACTTCAAATTGGAGTATGCGCTGAAGATGTCACCCAGTAGGGTGATGAAAGCTTCGCAAATTAACTATCCAGCTCAGAGAACACAACCACATCAAACTTAAGTCGTGTCAACTTACCTACTCTTTGGTCTTACATAGTTCTCAATAACAGTGAGTAATGAAAGTCAAATTTATAGACTCAGTAAGAACACTCAATAATGCACTAGATCGGAGTAATGAAACTCACTGAATTAGTATACTGTAGTCACTGTAAATAATAAAACAGCACATCACACTATTTCTTAAGTGTAAAGATCTGTTCATTGGCTACAAATTTATGAACAACATCTTGATTTCTATGCGTGGTACACTCCAGTGAATATTCTTCACTGGAAGTTCTTCAAACTGTGGTTATTGGTTATCATTTGGAACGAAGATATCAGTTTAGTGTATATGTTGAGGGAGCATATTAGCATTTTCTGTCTCCCGTGTAAAAAACTGTAGGGCAAGTAAGCAGTGGTTTTTTCATGAGACAACAGATAACCATAATTTTCATAGAGAAAAGGGTACCATTTCGACTGTCAACAACAGACTATACAAATTCACCCTTCTGTTGTCTATCAACTACGAGTCTGGAGTGACTTTCTTGAATGATTACCATTATGGTATGTGGTCGATACCAAGTTCACACTAAAAGTTCGACTGTTATTTTAAGTTGTATGTCGTAATTCAGGAACACAAATTTTTAATAAGTATATTGAATTAGGTAGCAAAATTGACAGCAATGAGTAGAGCTTAACTGAAATTGAAAGAAGGTTATGTTGAAACCTCCATCTTGATCAGTTTCATCAGCTTCGGTTAAATCACTATTGCATTCATTCGATTTCTCTGTATGAGTTTTTCGCGTGAATTTATCACTACAATGTCGTAAACAAAATACAGTGGCTTCTGTAACTTCAAAGTTCTAGCAGAAAGCGGTATATTGAACTTAAAATGTAAAGGAAGGGAAATAAATTTCACAAATGATTGTCATTCCTCTATTTTCTAGGTGAAATTTGTAGGAATATGTTGTAACGACAAAAGACAATTGCCAGTTAACAGGTAGTGTATTGAGAAAATGAACTGATATTTTTAGATTTTTATGTATATTATTGTCAGCGGATTGGTTGTTTTCTTTCTGAATGTGATTTTGTACTGCTTTTGACGGTTTCGCAGAAAGTTACGCCATATATCTGCAAATTCTCGTCGTAAACATTAAGTATGCTGTGATTGGTTGGTGAAGTCCTCAAGGTTAAGCTTTGTTAATGTTTTCCTCATGACCCCAATTTGAGACGTAATATTCAAGCAAATTGTTGTTTGCAATTTTTGGCATGCAGTCAGCTCTCACCACATTCTTCCTCCCGTCAAAGACTTTCGACTGAAGTTGGTTAGATCTTCAAGTTGCTGGTGGTTTTATTAATTTGTATTGATGTATCGAATTTCGGCACTCATTGACGTTCCCACGCTCCTCTTTGTTTGCGTTTCTGTTCGTATATGTGAGACCCCGTCCTAAAGTGACTATGTATGGTTCTTCTCAGCAGTTAGCGTGATCCTGACGCGTAGTCGTTGGTGTCTCGCCTCACACTTTCATTTGATGTCTTCGCCAGACCTTCCAGCAGCGTTCCAATTAACAGCTTTATCGCTGACGAATCTTGAACGCCACTTAACTGGATAAAAGCCTCGCAGTCCTGCAAGAAGATCCATATGTCTCTATAAAACGAACTAGGTTAGAGTAATGAAACTCACTGAATTAGTGCACTGAAGTCACTGTGAATAATGAAACAGCACACCACAACACACCAATTCTTAAGTGTAAATTTCAGCCCAATGGCTATAAATTTATAAACATCATCTTCATTTGCATGCGTGGTACACTCCAGTGAATATTCTTTACTGGAAGTTCTTCAATCTGTGGTTATTGGTTATCATTTGGAACGAAGATATCAGTTTAGTGTATACATCGAAAAGATTTGACTTCATTATGATGGGAAATAGAATACGATATTCGAGTGAGCACATTAGCATTTTCTATCTCCCACGTAAAAATGGTATGGTGAGTGAGCAATGGTTTCGTGAGACAACAGATAACCATAATTTTCCTAGAGGAAAGGGTGCCAAGTCTGGGTGGACTTTCTTGGATGATAACTATGATGGAATTTGGCTGATATCAACTTCATATGATTGAATTAACACTAACAGTTTGGCTGTGGGACAGAATTGTCAAGTAAGATTATCTTTTGAAATGCTGTCGTTATACACGTATTTTCCATCGTATGTTCGTGTATGAGGGCACGTTTCCATTTATCTCAGTGTGTCTTGCGTTTTGATAAGGCGTCTCTGAAATCACAACCATACATTGTTATCCGTGATTCTGACTGAAATCAGTCTTCCCGTCATTGTCTGTGTCTGTGAATGTGTGTGTGTTTGACATGTCGTGTCGCAGTCGCTATCACGAAATACATTAGGCGCTGGACTTTAACTTATTGCCATAAGACTAGTCAACTTTGTTATTAGTTTGATCAAAATAGCACTCAATCCCACTTCAATTCCGAGTAGCACATTACGGGTTTCTCCCATTTTGTCGATCATACGGTTTGAAATGAGTGTCGATAATGTTCTCGTCTGTTTATGTCAAGCACAATGACTGGATCGTAGCTTTGTAGTTTTCTAATGCTTTCCTTCAAGGTAATCTTTTAGGTTCCGGAAATCCTAAATATTCTCTGAAGAGTTCTTCTTGTTTCAATTACATAAACGCCCCTTTGATTTCGGTAAAAAGAAGAGACATTATGAAGATTTGCTAAACTTCTTTTGCGCAATCTAATTCTCCAAATGTACAATCTCAATTTTGCGTCATACGATGCAACAGTAGAACAAGGAATTTCTGCCAATACATGTCATTCAAATTTCGAGTTGTATGACGTAATTCAGGAACATAAATTTCTAATAAGTTTATTGGACTAGGTAACACAGTTGACAGCAGTGAGCAGAGTTCAAATGAAACTGAAAGAAGGTCATGTCAACACTGCCATTGTAATCGGTTTCATCATACTTCACTTTTCTAGCTTTATCTGTGTTTTCCTGAAATGCCATAGATTGAAATGCCACGATATGCTTTGGTAATTCATTTCAGTTTTGAAGTAAATCGGTCTCTCTTCAATTTTCTATAATCAGCTTTGGTAAAATTGATATTGCATTCATTTGATTTCTATGTATGTATTATCCGCGTGAATTTAGAAACTTATTGTCGTAGAGGAAATTACAATCCATTCTCTAACTTCAAAGTTCTAGCAGGAAGCGGTATATTCAACTCAAAATGTAAAAGAAGAAAAACAACTTTCACAAATGAATGTCATTTCTGCATTTTCTTGGGCAAATTTATAGCAATAGGTTCACATATTTTGCTTACAAATATTCAATTATTGTTGTATTTGTTAGTTTATCTAACTTCAGCTACGGAATTTCCTAAATACAACTTGTGTGAGTGTGACGAATGCGAGTGGAGTAGGCGACCTTTGTAAGCGAGTTGGTTTAAAGGGCGACAATTTGAATGCCACGTCCATAATTTGATGCTGACATACATCGAAAAAAACTATCGCAGTGACAAATCGGTAACCCATAAACGAAGAATACTCTATCGAAGCGAATTTACTTCCGTCTCCGTTGTATTCATTTGGAGAAATCTGAGCTATGCATACGATAGGAAATTATTCGACCACTCCTACTATCATGGGGATAAACAAGTTGATTACTACCCACTTCAGTTTTGTTTGTTTGTGTTTCTAACTCCTTACAACTCGTATGAAAGTAACCATCAGCAGGAGGAAGAAGAACACATGGAGGTTTTTGTGTGAGAGTATGTGTTCGGAATGAGACAAGATAGTATCAGATCATTAACTGCAAGGATTCCAATGCCTATTGACTCAAAGATGTCCATTAGTTTAGTCGAAGGCAGTACACCACTAACCCACACTCAATGCCTTTAATCTTTCATGTAATATGACTGAGTACTTGTCTAGAAGTTCATGGTCCTTTCGTCCTTCGTTCAGTCCATCAGTCACCACTGAGAAGCAGAATAGCTTTCAGAATTTGATTTGTTGGGATACTCAGTTGCAGTAATATCACATTTATTTCAGTCATTTACACACAGAGAATCAATTTAAATTACCTGATTCATCAACAAGTGTCATCTCAAGCGAATAATTATCTGAATCAATCATCATAATATTAAGTGTGCACAGAGTGACGAGTGTGAAGAGGTTTAATTTTGACCGGTTGGACAACATTTTGCTAAAAGTAAAAGAGTTGTAAAAACAATGACTTTCTATTAGATGCAATTTGAAATAAATGACAGTAAGTGACTTTTTCTGTTACAAGTACACCTCAACTTTGTCATACTTGTTGTTGTACTATTCAGAATGCTCACAGGATTACCAACAGTCCCTCATTTCTCCAACTCACATGATGTCCTCCAGGTCAGTGACAGATGCATGCCGCAGTACACTACTGACTGATTGACATGAGTAGTCGTATACCGATCGTCGCATCAATCAGTAGGTCTTGTTAGCTAGACATATACAGCTGTCAGGAAGAACTTGAACTCATTTAACACACTTTTACCTTCAGTTGATTCTCCGAATTCTGGCGACTATCGATTTCAGTGAAATGAGGCAGTAAGATAGAAGTCGAAAAACGTAACTGAAGGAAAAACGGGGATATCGAGGCAGCAACATATGCAGGCGAACTGTTCGGAGTGCAGTAGTCAGATGAATCCACGAATAACAGACGCATACATTCAAATAATAACAAATTTAATTAACTAAGAAAGAACAAGCAGCTTACATGACAGAAGATAAAGTGGAATTCTGAGTCAAAAATACTCACAGCTACTGAAGATTACCAACTGATCGCAAAACAAGTTGTCTAGAAATACAAATATAGCATTATTCATGTGGTATTCAAACAGGTTTACACTTCATGTGCAAATCCGCAATGGAGGTGTCTACAAAGAGACTACAGAAGCTCCTTAAGTAAACCACTTAATCCACTTAGAGGAATCATATCAACCTCAAATACAAATTTTCTCCATTTCGGCTGTAGGATTGGGGAGGCGTATATGTATGGAAGCCGCATCATGAACCTGAAACATTCATATCATTGCATAGTACTAACTGGAAAAATGTTGTCGATGCCTCTTTCAGGTTTCATTTGCATCCTCAGAAAAATTCTTTACGTGTTCCACTGATTGATGTGATGAATTTGTCATATCTTGTATTGAGTGGAGGCGAACATCTTGTTCAGGCGATAGCATAAATCTTGCTGCCTATGTGCTGATATCTCCAGCCAGGTCGAGGCCTCAATTCTCTCTACTAGATGAACTGGAACAGGGTGTCTTGCACAGCGGCTGTAGATATTCATGAACTATCTACCGACAAAAGATCACCACGAGACAACAATATCGGTGCTGTCACTCAAAATATAATTGATGACTTAATTCTGAGGTTAAATAAGAGTGTTAAGACGACAACCGAGGAAACAGATACCCTTTCTGGCACAGAGAATCTATATCTCCAATTAATTCATCGTATCAATACTACCAGCTCAAATGTCACACTTACCACTTGATTACCTAAATTTCAGCAGTTTGTGTGGCTGCTGCAAAACTTTGAACTGATGGATCTGATTCAACAGAAAAACGATCTATATTCTGTCTCGTGTCTTCACTGGATAGACGAGGAATCTAAATTTTCTAATTTTTTTGTGCAAAGAACACAAAAATCAGTTGAATAAATTAAGGAAGAAGGAATATTCAATGATGCCACACTCGATTGACGTTTCTAGAGTAGACGCAATTAGCAAACCGATTAGACTATGTTGAAGAAACCTTTATGATCTTAAACAGCCTTATCAAAAACGATCACATAATGAACAGACAGAGATGGAGATTGTAAAGTCACTTAGCAAGGAACTTAATGAACCACGTCGTCGATCCAATTCTGCAATTTCCCGTGGATGTTCAGATTACCTAATGTGTCCCAGCCCAGGATTACACTCTGCCCAATACTAGATATTACAAATTGTCAATTATCACGTCAATGGTCTAGATGCATAAACTGTTGAAGAAGTGATTGTCAAAACACAATCTTCACAACATTAAAACACACATGGTATGTTTTAGTAACGGGAATCGGAATAATTCTCGAACTTTTATATATAAAGTATATTATATGAATATTTATGCGACTGGAACTTACCCATGATATGTGCTGAAAAGATGCCAAATAGCTTGTCTGATATAAAATATTCTATTGGACTATTTATACCACAAACACACTACACTAATTTGTTCAGTGATTGCTTCCACTAACCAGTGAAAAATTGATTGTATCTGATTACTTATGGTTGTTTGATTAACCATCATTCTGTTATACAGCCGGATATGCACGTAAGTCAGTGAAAATTAGAGAAAACTCTGTCTCTCTGTCTGTCGCGTAAACAATAGTTTAATCAGATGAGATGAAAAGTTCAAATAAACAAAACAGTGATGATGTTTGATAAACAAATTTTATGCTTAAGATCCTTGTACAGATTACTGTTTTGATCTGGTCAGATATGTTAGACATGATGGAATGTATTCTACGCAGGCATATCCGTTGTTTTACACCAACTGATTACAACGAGAAGTAATTCAGTGGGCGGTAACTAGCCTTGAAATACACGGTGTGCTCGATGCCCGTGGCAAGAGTGTTGGTGACTGTCTCGGTCTGAGTGGTCTAGGGAATAACGACTTGACGCTTGACATGATAAGTGCTGATTTTGAGTCTCATTGAAGTCAAAAACACATACTAGTACATTCGGAATGGGGGAAATGCGCATCATGGGTTCCATTGCACTGCTATTCAGCATCCACAGAAATCAGTACTAGTTTATCGCCAGACATCGTCGAAGCATCCGTACTAGAAGGCGCTGGCATGTTCACCAAGTCTGAACAATGCAATTCATTTAGTTGATGGGCGCACGTTTTGTGCTTACAATTAAACGGACATAAAATACTGTTGACGGCGGAGCAGCTGCATCCTGAACTAGATCGAGAATCTAAGTCCCTATTTAAGGAGGAAATAGCGAAAGGAGTATCCGAGGTAGACAGCAGGACTTCCCCTGAGGTAGCCTAGTATAACCAACAGTTAGCTGTAGACACAGCTGTAGAAGCTGTTAATAACCTGAAACCTAAAGTTAGTAAGAGCCATTGGATTTCTACCACCTCATCCGAACTGACTGACGCTAGAAGACTGGTTCCGGCGAGCTCCGAATATGATGAGGAGCGAAAGCTACTCAAACACAAACTGACAAGAAGTCTTCGCAACGATGGTGAACAGTGATGAGCAACAAAAAAGAGTAAGAGATGGAAACAGCATCGGCGATTGTTAACATCAGATAACTATTTAGGCTTATTAGGGAAACCGGTGGCAGAAAGCAAACGATAAGTGAAAAAATCTCTGAGAAAAATGGCATCATAATTAGCCACCAGAAAAGAAAACTGGAACGCTGGAAAGAACACTTTGTAAAACAGTTTAATTAGCCTACAGCCACATTCAACTTACCAAATATCCAACATCACTGTGAATAAGATATAAACACAGGCTTCCGTCCCTAAATGAGGTTACCAGGGTTGTCACTAGTCTGAAATGAGTCAAAGCAGCAGGACTTAATGGAATGACTCCAGAGGTATTTAAGTACGGCTGAGATAGTTTACTGTCTGCGTTAACTAATGCGCCAGGTAGCGTCCGAGAATCAGAGGAAGTCCCATTGGGTTGGTGTAAGTCACTGATCATCCCGATATACAAGAAGGGAGACAAATAATCTTGTGATAATCATAAGGGGATTAGGTTTACCAATATGGTATCTAAAGTTCTAGGCCAAATAATAATGCATAGACTAAGCGGTCCATGGGAGGAGCAAAGACGAGAGAATCAGGAAGGCTTTAGACAAGGGAGGAGGCATTGATCATTTCCCCACTCCCGGACAGATTCTGGAACGTAGGCGTACAATCGTTATATTTCTTGACCTAAAGGTGGCATTTGCTTCCTTTGAAAGAGAGGTACTCAGGCGGTGCTTGGTTTTAAAGGAAATGCCGAGAAAAAATATATTGCACTGATGAAGGCTCTTTACTCAAACTTATGCAGCCAGATGAAGCCAGGGCTTATGGCGAGTTGTCATCTGAAGTGGTGACAACTAGTGGTGACCATCAGAGATGCCAACTATCCCCATTTCTATTCAATTTCACCACAGATGTACCAATGGACTTAACCCTGGCTCACTTCAGAGACTCATGTATTGACTTGTTACCATGGAATAATCTCGATGACTTAGAAATATGCAGATGATACAGTCCTTTTAGGTGAAAGCGCTGACAAAATACAGAGTCTTCTGATCATCTTGAGTTGCAACCTGCGAATGTTTTGCATGCTATTCGCTCCCGCCAAATGTAAGATGATGCCACAGGATTGAATTACATTGACTGGCTTAGAAATAGGGAGTGAAGTGTTGGAGCCCGTTTACAACTTCACATATTTAGCAAGCTGCATCAGACAGCGCCAACTTATTGATCGATACCGAAATCTCAGCACGGATAAAGAAGGCTGGTCTCGCATATGCCAGTTTACGCCATCTCTGGCCAGACGTGATATCTGGCTATTGACCAAAGGGGGTGTGTACTGCTCAGAAGTCCTCCCCACCCTACTTTATGCCTGTGAGACCTGGACATTGACGGTGGAGGACATGAAAAGAATAGCTGTCTTTGATCATGAGTGCCTGTGATCTATTTCCCGTGTGAAGTGGTATAATAGGGTGAGCGATATTGAGGTTTGCGTCGGTGGCATAGTGGTTAGGACACTCGCCGAACATGTACATGGTCCGGAGTTCAGTCATCGGCTGGCGCACTCCTTTACCTCGCCAAGCCAGAACTAAAGCTGGTGAAGAGGAAAGGTTGGGCTAGCAACCCCGTCCTGTAGAAAAATACAAAATGCTACAGAAACTTCAAGCCTCTAGCTTGAAGCCCTATGTTTCACTGGGAACGTGAAGGAATAAAAAACATTAAGGTTTGACATCGGTCGAGTGATAGTTAAGGAGGGGAAATCAATCGACGTGACTGTAGACCTACATCGACTGAGATGATTAGGACATCGCCTACCTTGACTGACAAAGTAAGCTGACATAGGATGGATAAGGTTAAGAATGAGCCACTGGTGATCAAACCAAAATATGGCTCCATCAGTCAGTGAAATCTGCAACAGTAAGTTTAAGCCAGTCATCCACGTGTGAAGGTGCAGACTGCAGTATAGTTAAGGTCGTCAGGACGGCTAAAATCAATGGAGGCTGGAGATAACTGGTGATATGGCTCGTTCTCAGTGGCGCAAATGCATCCTTGTTGGTTATAAATTCCAATGAAACTTTATTGTTCTTCATTATTACTATTTTTTGCCTCATATCACCGTTTCCTATCTCTGTTTTGCATTTTTTTTCGCTTTCTTCGCTGACTTTATGTTCTGAGTGAAGTGTAGTGACTCGAACTGCAAAGTTCCATGTTGAAACCAGTAAGTCAGTCAGTCAGTCATGCACCGATGAATGACTATTGCCTGTCTGAAAACGTTCTAGGCTTTGGAGAGAAAGATGTTGTTGACCGATGAAGTTGATTGCTCACTAGTCCGTGGTAATGGAATCACATGGATTTAAAAATCATGACATCAGTTACCATGAGATATATATCTATACTCCTATTCTAGAGAAGAGTTTCTCGACTTCTTCGGTATTACTAAGAAATGATATCTGCCTTCTGTCACGTCAATTATTACGACAATTATTGATTAACATCAAGTCAAAGAGAACCTCAAACAAGCTACAGACCTTCATTAACAGATGTCTTCGCTCAATACTCAAGATCAGATGGCCGGAAAGGATCAGCAACAAAGATCTCTGGCGATGAGCGAACCAACCAGGAACCGATTGTGAAACAAATAAGCAGGAAGAAATGGAGATGGATTGGCCACACTCTGAGGAAACCAGCAAGTGACATCACTAGACAAGCCCTCGAGTGGAACCCGAAAGGGAAGCGACGAGTTGGTCGTCCAAGGGTGACCTGGAGGAGATCATGTGAAGAAGAATTGAAAGCGTATAGGCAGACTTGGAGCCAGGTGAAAACTCTAGCAGAGAACCGAATGCAATGGAGACGCATGGCTGAAGCCCTATGTTCCTTTAGGAACTGAAGGAAATAATAATAAGTCAAATACTTTGCTCAGACTTTGCTTACACGGACAATCGTTTATATGTTTGAATTGATGAGATGTCATATGAAACAGATGACATCGAAATCGTTGACGGTAATGTGAATATCACCACGTTATTTTGATTATCTCGCTGAGCCTGCAGAATATCTCCATTCACATCCCTCACCTATTTTCAATTTGTTCTTGAAGAGTGTTTCAACAATACTCTTGTTATTTGTGAATCAGTGAAGCGTTCAATCTGTTGCAGCGTATGATTCAGTTTTGGTGTACTGATTTGATGTAGTACACAGTGACCCACTATCCACACACGTACAAACTGATACAAATCTCTGATGTTGCGTGATGATGTGTCGTATATTCGATGTGGAGACACAGTTTTTCCACTGACTTTAAACCAAGAACTGAATTTGTTTATAAATGGATTTCCAGGAGAAAAAAGCTAGTTTCATAAGCCAGATGACTTGAAACACTCAACAGGTGTCGCTGAATTCAAGTTCCATAAAGGATATTATGAATCCTCGGAGGCCGCATATCCTCTTTTGTGTTTGAGCCCACGACACACAGTACTGAAGTCAGAGACGTTACCATTCATCCTTACGGGCTCATGGTTCGCCTCCTGTGGGACAGCGATGGATATATTGATTGATCGCTAGGAATTAACAGGATCCAAACAAGTATTTTCGAGTCCCTGTCGTATTTTTGAAGAACTATTCTAAATATTCAGACTGCAGATTACCTATCATTTTACGAAATGGCTAAACAATGAATACACTTCTACGATGCATAAATCAGAGACTTAAGAGTCTACAAATCAGTCAAAGGGTTTTGGAGGTTCAAATATGACCAATATTTCTCCAAAGGATTTAGTAGCTTTTCATGCAACACATACACGAAAATATTGAATATCTTCGTGACAATTCCTCTTGGTTTCGAATCCAATATTGAATTTTTTAATTAGCACTTGTTTGTAAGAGTAGATGTGATTTGGAGAATGGTCGAAAGGCACTACGGATTACTGGACAGGCATCTGTCTTAACATCTTAGTTTAGGACTGATGGAGAGTACACATCCACCAGAGCGGTTCGCAACCAGAGACGTTCTGTTATAAGGAAAGCCTGCATTGACACTATACAGCAAGTGGTCTAAGACTAAGTGGCTCATCACCCACCAACTGTTACTTCCACGAACGAAGATGCGTACCATCTTTTAGTCCGAAATTAAAAAGGTTTGATCCTTGGTGGGAACATCATTATTCACTGCTGAACGCAGGTGCATCAAGCTGATGAGTCCTAAACGGGACAAAGTGGATTCCACTGCTTGTCACCATCCACCAGTTAACTTCTAATATCAATTTTGATTCATCTGTAAATAGACTGGAGGGAAATGTAGAGAATGTATTGACATGTCGACGCCTACTGGCATGGACACTTTGACAGAAACTAAGCATATAATTGAAGAAATTCCATAGATGCTGACTAGCAGTGGAATCGATTCCACGATGTGCATTTTGGCCTATTCTAGCAACCGACATCCTGGATTTCACGGCTAGTTTCCACACAACAAATAACTTCGTGTAATATTTAGTTGATGTGAAATCATGGATGTGCCTGTATACAATTCATTTCATCAAATGTAATATATCTAACCATTTCGAAAATGTATTCTATGCATTTACATTTTGTTTACTAAACATCACAGTTTTGTTTGTTTCAACTTTTCGCCTGATCCAATTAAACTAGTGTTTAGGTGAATACAGAGAAAGAGATACACTTTATTCAAATTTTCGCTGACAAACATTCACGTCTATTCACATCTTCTATACTATTTCAAAAAATTCACATCCTACTTCACTGGTCTAAACATGCAGAACAGCAACTCCGCAATATAAAATTTATCTTACATCTGTTATGCAGCAGAGTGGTTCATTTGATAATCTGTACATGCAAGGGGAATCGTAGAAGCGGATAGATGAAGTTGTTTATAAATTTGCCTGCTAAACAGCTTTGCAATCTCTCGAACTGTATGTTCATTGTGAGATGCTTTTCGGTAAGTCTGATATTGGGTACAATTCACGCGACTTAGATGTTTTGTCAATCGAGTGAAGACGTGAGATAGAATCCAGATCCGTTTTCTGCTGAACTAGATTCTGCGTTTGAAATGCATTCAACCAATCTTCCGGTTTTGAGAGTTTACCACAGGAAGCTTCCAAAAATACTGATTCGAGGCATCGTTTCTATTGTTGACTCAATGAATCTCACGTTCTCATCAAATCCACCTACCACTTTCTTGGTGTATTTCTTTACGAAAATGAAGACCTAGAAAGGGTGATTCAGTGAGAAGACTCTTGTCAACGACGAATTTAGTACCAAGCTGTACACAAAAGATGATGTGGCCTCCATGAAACTATTTCTGATGAGGGAACGTAATCACATTTGCGAATACATGAAGTTAAAATAATCAAAGTGTGAAATGTAATTCAAATTCTTATGTTTGTGATGTCACAATCACAGTTAACTGTGAAGTGGCAAAAGAATTAATACCACACGTAGAACAATTAATAGTAGGGATCGCTGTTGGAAGGTGTGTGAGAATACAAGAATAGTAGGCGAATGGAATAGAAATGAAAGCATAACGTAGTATCGGATTTACTGCTGCAAAGCAAAACTGATTTATAATGACATGCATGACGAATGAAATAATAGCGAGGACAACTGACGTTATCAAGGGAGAGTATGCTGGCTGAAAACATGTATGATGGTCATCATACTGTCGCATGGGGGCAAACTTTCTGTGTATACTGAGATCCGGCTTCTCTATTTCAATATTCAAAGCTACAGGTGATTCCGATTCGTAACGATTTCGGCAAATTATTTTTCCCCTTGCAGGATGAATGTCACTATCTGCTTCTCCGAGCAGAATGTGCAGTATAATATTCACACTTCTTGCTCATGAATATTCGAGAATTGTTATCCATAGTTATTAGTTAATGTAATTTCAGCAATGAAATCTAAGAAGTGTCATTCAAACCCTATGTGTGAAGTATAATGTTACTCTAGCGATTTCTGTTCAAAGCGAGATTTGATATATAAACTCACTGTCTTAATCCTCGCCTGTCCGTTATCTGTCGTACATTATTTCTATACCATAACTTTATTCCGTCATACTGCATGCTTGTGTCTGACTGCATTGCCTCCTATAGCTAAATTTTTTAGTGAACATTTTAGCTGTGTAGAATGTAGTGAACCAGATTTCACAGTCTCGATATTCTCGATTGACATTGACCACAATACGGACTGACCACCACAAATACGAGTAGAACTACTGCTACAGATAATTCTATTTCTAATAGTTTCACTTACACTAGCACTACTACATCGACGATTCGAGTTGGAATAACTGTTGCCAATGACGTTAGTGAGAAGCTAGTAACAGTCTCACAGTCTCACAGCTAATGAAAGTTTGGTTCGTCAAAAGGGGACAACTCCGGATATTTGAAGAAATCTCGGAGTCATTTGTCTGTTCATCACCACCTTAGAACATGTAATTCTGTCCATATAGTGTCCCGTTGCACCCGAGTGCTGAGATGTGACACTGGCAAACTAAGCTGGAGCTTTGAGACCTAGTCTTTCTATAACGAATTCAAGAATCCTTGCCAGCAACGTTTCCCTGTCTATTTTATTTGCTTGGAATAGCACATGCGTAAGAATTCATTGACATAGCTGGAATTAATGCGAGTCTCACTTTGGTTTGGTTTATAATGAGTAGTTGAACAGGTTGCTTTAAACTGGGTGATCAGTTTGGCCGCTGGATGAACCTTTGTTATGGCATCATTCTTCTTGCCTGACATGTCACTTTTGGAAATGCTGACCTCGTCAGTTACGTAGATGATGTTACTGCGTTGTTGGCTGTTACATGCCATTCTGAATGTAGCAAATTGCATAGCTTTCAGTCAGATAACCGTCAGTAGTCCCAGCCTAATGCTCTTCTGTGCCTAAACGTGATGTACACGATCTGAACCGACCAACTGACGCTTGTAGCATAGCATCTATATCACTGAAATAGAAACTCAGTCAAGCGTAAATATACTTTCTCACCTTTCGACATCATCATTTCATACCTTGTCGCTTTCTAATAAAACGCTATATTTAAGTTTATGATAATCAAGTAGGTATCACTGAATATTCGAGTTTACATAGTGTTAATCCTTGTATCTTATCTGCTCTCCTTTATTTCAATAACCGAACCCACACCATAGTCTTTTCTGAGCAAATCCTCTCAGTGGAATGTATCATATTGAGAAGGATACTAAAGGTCGTCAGTAGGACATTTCCTGTGCCACTACGTCAGTTAATGACATATGAAGCCAATAGAAACCTGAACTCATGAAAAAACCTTCTATATCCTTATTGTCTGACTCTCAGCATGCTCTCCAATAACAACTCTGCTTGACTTGCGTCTAATTAGGTTGGATGTCTTGAAATAATTATAAATATGATATGCTCATTAGTTCAACCAAGTTCACAAACAGAAATATATCATATATTGTCTGAGCGCTAAGCACTTTATTTATGCAGTGAAACTACACTCGTGCGAAATTCACGCTACTTCCTCCTTTATTTGCATCGTCATTCTTGTGTTTTACTTGTTCATTTTGTGCAACGCAAACATACGTATTGAGCAGATTACTTCGTATCTGAGCTCACTGCAGGATGCAGTGTCCATCAGATACATGTTTCGGCTTTCAAACAACTACCGAAGGTTTCTGTTACACCTTTCTGGGTTTATCCTCCCATTTAAATCATTTGATACCGTATAGCACACAAGTCACCCTAGAAACGGGATTTTCCTAATTCTTAAAAGTCATCGGTGAAACCGTGCTCTGCTTATCGGATTGTACCAGCATTATTATCATCGCCTTGTTGTTAGACAGCCTCAACGAACTTTCAGTTTAAAATTAACAATAAAATGGCGAGCCCGAATAGCTTAGTGGTAACGTCGCTGACTGCAGAACTGGGTGACGCGAGTTCAAATCTCAGAAGGGACATCGGTTCCTTCAATGTTGCCGATACGCTTTGCTGATGAGTGCCAACTAGCACGAAACCTAGGTCCAAAGCTTGCGGCTAAATTGCCTCCGACTATCTAATATCAATATTATTACTTGAGTATTCGTCATTGTATTTCTTATATTGAAATCAGAATTAACCCTTCAGAGGTTCTTACTTTTCCTCTGAATATACAGCGAAATTACAATTGTGCTGTATTCACGCTACTTCTGTTGTTTTTTCATGTGTACGATTTTCGTTGGCGTTTTCGTACCTCATTTAATTTTGGTTAATTATTGTTCAGCAACGAATGTTACTTACTTTGTCTCATTTCTTGTCGTTGATTGTCTATCATACTGAATAAATGCTTCGCTTCATTACCTAAATATTTCGCTCATTCTGTTCTGACTGACACAAAGTGAGATTATATAATGTCAAAACGCTCAACAAAGTATGCCTATCAGGCAAAACCTCGACTAGTTAACTAGCCGGTCTCAAGCTCAGCTAAAGAGCGAGAGTTGGGCTTGGAGCTAGCAAACCCACAGCATTAAATCTTTCAAACCGTTTGGGAAACACACAGAAAATACATTAAAATACAAAATCTTCAAAATAAAATCTTATTCTTCGCTCGAAACAGAGAGGCGAAAGGACACAGTGGGCTGATGAAAGCCTTCAGGAAGGTAGTCAGCCAGCCGGTGTGTCTTTTTTCTATGAAAGCAAGAGTAAGAATGGGTACGTGGAATGTCCGTCCAATGTAGGAGACTGGGAAGGGTGCCGAGGAAGGCAAAGAGATGAAAAGATATGGCTTAGAAGTACTTTGTTTCTACGAAAGCAGATGGAATGGATGTGGATTGGCAACATTGTCAACGGGATAGTCAATAATCTACTCCAGTCACTCAGTTGACAACCACGAACACACCGAGGGAATGGCCATCATGACGTCACCAGTGGTAGCCAAAGTCCTTATGCATTGGAAACCCATTTCCTCTTGCAGGATCATGACAGCAAGATTCAAGTCACAAACATGGAAGGAAAGTCATAGTTATCCCGTGCTAAGTGGAACGAGGAAAGAAGGAGTATTTTTTCTCAGACAACTACGAACAGTAATGGACAACATCCCAAAGGGTGGCATCAAATTCCTTATGGAAGGTATGAATGCTGGGAATAGAACTCATCTTGGGTCAAGAGGCTTTCTGCGAAATGGATAAGAACGGGGATTTATTCTCAGACTTCTTATCTTTCAACGATTCGGTGATCATAGGGAACCAGCGTGTACAAACACAAGGATATACACAAATCAACATTGGTTTCGTATGATGGACATACCACACACCAAATAGATTTCATATCAATGCTGCTCAAGGAAGTGAATACGCAGCTAGTCTGCTGGATAGAAAGTCTATAAGAGGAGCAGATGTCAGCTGAGACCATCATCTATTTCAAGAAATCTTCAAGGTGTCGCTGAAAACCATGAAAACAAACGGAGACACCAAAATTCAAGTTCAACACTCAGAAACTGAAGGAGAGAACTACAAGGAATGCCTACGCTACTGATCGGATCAGAGCAAAGTTGGACTCAGTATGTGGCATCAGTGAAGAAACGTGTGTGGCAGAACATTGAAACTCTCCGACAAAAGATGCTCAAGGGTACTTGAGCACTCAGGAGGAGAAACAAACCGATTTAAAGGACTCTTCTGTCGACCACCACTGGCAACTCGCCCAGAAATACCACAAAGAGCACATGCGGAAATGCCAGTGAATCGTAGACTGAGTAGTTATTTGGAAACTACTTCAACACAATGCCTGCAGCGCCTAAATCTTTACAAATTCATTCAACAGCTATAAGACAATGTCACATGTCAATCGAACCCAAACGAGGAGTTCGAAGTACGTAAAGGAGTAAGACAAGGCCGTCTGCCTACTGATAGGAAGAAGGGCTGGCTACCTCATCAAATTGCCAAAGAAGGGCGAATTAGGCCTGTGCAAGAACTAACTGGCGTGGAATAATGCTCTTGTCTACACCAAGTAAAATACTAAATCGGATCATCCTGGAGTGAATGAAAGATGCACTTAATACTGAACTCCGACAGGAACAAGCTGGATTCAGGAAAGACAGATCATATGCTGATGAAGTTGCAACTCTGTGCATCGTCGTCACAGAACAAAGCATGGAATGGTAGTCAAACCTGTACTTTAACTTCGTTGAATTTTAGAAGACTTTCAGCAGTGTAGATCGAGAAGTAATTTGAAACTTACTTCAACACTACGGTGTGCACTGCTGAAGTATTTACTAACCACATTCAACAGCTATGTGACAATTTCATGTGTCAGATGATCCACGATGAGAAACTCAGCGAGACGTTCAAAGTGAACACAGGAGTAAGAGAAGGTTGGCTGCCTATCATCACCGATGATATTCTTAATCTTGGTGGACTGGATTATGTGTCAGACTGTAGTTGAGAGTAAGAGGTGAAGAATACGATGGACGACCGATAAGAAGACTCTAGAATATCTGGATTTCGTATGTGGATGATACATGTCGAATGTTACACAAACTCAAAGACTTACAAGCGAAAACCAATAAACTGGCTAAGGAGGCTGGCGGGGAAGAAAACAGGACTCCATGTGAACACAGAGAAGACGGAGGTGATGAAGATAACCAACCGAACCAGTCAACAGCAACAACAACCAGCACCAATCACCATCAACGGGGGAGATTTAACAGAGGTTGCCTCCTTCACATAACTGAAAATCTTCCGCTTTCACTCAGAATAAAGAACAAGATTCTCATTTTCAACACTAATATGAAGTTGGTTCTTCTATACGGGTCACAATTTTGCACTGCTTGTCAGTCACGAAAAAGACTTCCAATAAGTTGCAGTTTTTCATCAACAGCTGCTTTCGCTAGGGTCATACTGAAGATCAAATAGCCAGAAAGTATAATCAACAAGAAACTATGGGAACCAACCAACAACCGAGAGACGATCGCTCAACAAATATGTAGAAGAGAGTGAAGATGCATGGATGGAATAAATATTGAGGAAGCCGTTGAATGAAATCGCACGTCGGGCCCTGGAGTAGAATCCAAATACGAAGCAGCGAGTGAGTTCTCCTGGCTGACATGGAGGAGATCTTTTGAGGGAGAGATGACAGAGTTTGGTCAATCATGAACCCAGCTGAAGTGGATGGCAGAAAACAGAAGGAAGTGGATAAGTGAGGGAAATGACCTCATTCAATTTCTTTCTGTTCACAGTGATTGGGGCCTCTCTTTGTTGTTGTCATTGGTTGGTTGGTTATCTTCATCGCCTTCGTCATCTTCTTTTCGTTCACCTCGAAGTCCTGTATTTGATTACTGCCACTTATGTCGTCTCTTGAGTTTCATCTATGCGTCTTTGAGTTTGTGAGACATTAGACACAAATCATTCGCTCAAACCAGACCTGTATACAGTGCATCCGTTCGTCACTCCACGATGACGTGGCTAAGTATTTTTCTCAACGCGGACAAGAGCACAGATCTGCTGCAGTTATTGCAGAGATCTAAGTCGCTCATCTTCGGTAGTTTGACGAACTAACAATTCATCCAACCAGCAGGTACCTGTCTTTCCTTCCAAATTTTTTGCGGTAGTTGCCATTTACTCGATGAGTTTTCGGTGCTTCTGGAGGAATCCTCTTAGGTTCGTCGGACTTCTTGGACTTTGTCAGCTTGATTGCACTTAAGGTGTCTGCTGTCATTGTGAGATCTGTGTCTACTGGTAGGCAGTGCTTGGTGTTACTGGTTTTCCTCAAAGAGTTGCAGGTAGGTGATGTTCGATTCAAGAGTGCTTTGATCATGTCTGGTTTGTTCATCTTTTATGATAATTAGGCTCCTTTGACCACCTTTTATTACTTTCATCTGCATTTATCTCCTCCCAGATAGACACGCCTTATGTGGTATTCTGTTCTGATGTCTCTGTTGCCTGAGACTCACCTGTTCTTCCTCAGTTGCCATTGTGCCTTATATGTTGATGCCAAAGAGAAATTAGTGTCCCAGCTTTTGTCTTCATTCATGATAATTTGAAATAAATTCTCTTAAATTTATATGGCTTTCATCACCTGTGTACAACTAATGTGATGAAATGCTTTGGTAATCCCTTTCAACTATCCTGTTATATTGAAGGAATTTGGTGGAATTCAATCATGCTGAAAGTACAGAAGAGAAGTTATTTCCAGAGGAGAAGAGGGAGACCAAGCAAACAAACGTGAATACCACATTGGCTTTCTCTTGACCTCGTGGTCTAACATCACCTGCTCCTTTTGCTGATTTCATTGAAGCAAAGTAAGCAAACAGCAGTGAGTGTGATGAGTTGGCTTCCATGTTCATCAAACTTATATGAAATGCTCAAATCAGAGTAAAATGATTATTGTCTGAAATGTTTTACCATTTGCTTTTCTCTTATTGAGAGAATTATATTGTTTTATTTTAACAGGACATTTTGGTGCCCATATATCGCCTAAAACTGAAGCTGTCTTTTAGTAGATCCCCAGGAGAAGAAAGCTAGTTTTATCAGCCAAATGGTTGGTAGCAATCAGCAGGCATGTAAGCATACCTGAGTAATGCGTATCTGCAATCCTAGGAGGGTGCAAATCCTCTTTGAGGTTCTATGCCACGTCACGAATTTATGCAGTCATAGACGTTACCACACATCTATTCCTGCTCATGACGCACCTCCTGTAGGACTGCGATGGACGTATTTTCAGTCGCTGGGATTTATCAAGATACAAGTAGCTGACCACCTTCAATTCACTGTCGTGATATTGAAGTGTTATTCTAAAGATTCGGACTACAGACTACATATCGTTCTACGAAATGGCTTAGCAATGAACCCACTGATACAATGCACTGATCGGAAGTATAGAAGAATAAACATCAAACTTCAGTCAACTGGTTTTACATACATTTCAAATCAGTCACTTTCAGTGCCATTAAAATATCACAAAATGGAATAACATCGTACAATTTTGTTTGATATCCAATAATGAATTTTTCAAAAGACGTTTGTCAAGGAGCTTAGCCCTAAGTTCCTATCGTAATGAAGACTTAAGCGATTGAGCCGATAAATACTATGCACTTTCTTCAACTTTAAATCCAAAACACCAGTATTCCTTGAACGAAATTATATTGTTTGGCAATTAAAGTGGAGAAAACTACAAAGTCTACAAACAAATGTTAAGTACAAATGAAGTTATAACGTACTTTTATTCGTATTTAACTCCAGTCTTCTTTCAACTTGCAAGCGATCGACCATTCGCGCCTTTCAGTTGCTCGCCAATGGTTGCCAGTTCCAATAAAACAAACGTTCAATGTTCACGTCCATTGACAACGTTTGTTCGGAAGAATTGGATTGTTGGCAACTTTGATCATGGATTGATATCGGTTGGAGAACGGTTGGAAGCCACTAAGGAGTACTGGAAAGTGATCTGTTTCGACAGCTTAGTCTGAGATTCTTCGGTTTTACGCACCCACCATAGTGGTCCGGAAATTAAGCCTTGATTTTACAAGGAAGGTTTCTATGTAACTAATTCAGCCAATGGGATCCATTAATTAGCCAATTTACCATGATCTGTAACTTCCACGAACCCAGGAGAATGCGCACTTTGATGAAACAGCTTTCCAGTACTCCCTGTTTAATTTTTCAATGCTAAAAGATATCAATTTCGATTTACCTGTTAACTGACTAGAGCGGAATGCTTAGATTCCGTTAACATCTTGACAGCTTCTAGTATGGACACTATGACCAATTCAAAGCTTCCACTTGCAGTGATTCTGATGGATAATGATGGTAGTCAATGTATGTGTTTGTGTATATAACGTATAACATATCTGACCAGTTCAAATCATTGATCTGTGCAGTTATTTAAATTTGCATTTTGTTTACTTAACATTATCACTATTTTGTTTGTATGAACTTTTCGTCTAATCCGATTAAACTATAGTTAACGCGATAGACAGAGAAATTGAGAGAGAGAGGTGCACTTTTCTCAAATATTTAGTCACTCACATAAACATCCGGCTGCATAATCAATCACACAACCACAAATAATCAGATCTGATCAGATTGTCAATGGTTAGTTGGAATTATCACTGAACGAATTGGTGTAATGTGTAATTGGTATAAATAATTCGAGAAAACACTTTTTGAAGAGACAAGGTAATCAACGTCTATTCAGCACACATTACGGTACGTTCCAGTGGTTTATTTATTTCAGATGATTTAATTTGTAATATGTGAATAACGTCTGACAAACATTATCATTCTCGTTACTAAAACATTCCATGAATGCGTGCCTGCTGTAGAGATTGTGTCTGGAGAGTCTCATCTACACTGCTCGATGACTTTAGACCAGTGAATTCGTAACTGAGAATTTGAAATATCTTGTACTGGGCATAGTAGAACCTCAGGTTATTGTAGAACAGGATAGATGACGTCGTTTTCAAAGTTCGCTGTTAAGTATCTTTGTAATTTGAAACTCTGTGTGTTCATTGTGAGATCTTTTTTAATAAGTCTGTTTTGCAAATTCTGCTGACATTGTTACACTTCATTAGAGTATATTCAATTTAGTCTGATGTATTTTTGAAGCAGTGCTAATCATGAAACTTCATTCGCCAGATTTCCGTGTTCTTTAGGCAAAGCAATTACGAAATTAAGATTTATAGTCTCTCTAGTGAAGACTGGAGACAGAATGAAGGTCAGATTTCCGCTGGCGGAAAATTCATGAAGAACTTTGGCTTCTGTGCAAGACACCCTTTACGAGTTCAGCCAGTCGACAAAGGGATGACATCAATGTAGCTGGGAGTCTGAGTATATGTGTAGTAAGATGTATGCTGTTTTCTGAATGGCTGTGTCACTGACCTAATTTTGATGGAAAAAAAAAGACCATTTTATTTGATATCCTTCATCTGTGTCAATTGCACATAGTTGAAACGGTGCTGCTCAGCCAGATAAATGAAGGGATCGGCGTCTTCTAAATGTATTTTTATTGAAAGTGATTGAGAAAGTCACTTAGTGTCATTCCTTTCAAATTACATCAAGTGAAATGTCACCGTTGTTTTCCTTCTATTTACATATATTTTAGTGAAATGGTGTCCCACTGGTCAAAATTAAACCTTATCATACTCGTCAGCCTGTGCATAATGAGTTTTCCGAAGATTGAATCAGCCTCATATATGCTGAAAATGAGAGTTGGTGAATCAGGTGACTTAAGTTTATATTTTATGTGTATATGAATGACTGAAATAAATGTGATATTACTCCACCTAAGTATCCATACAAATCACTTCCTGAAATTGTGTCTAATGTCACACAAGCGAGACAACCTAGAGGCGATTCTTATCAGCTGGATAAATTTGAAAGAGCTGACTTCATCGAATTATCTGGCTAGGCAGACATGCATGCATTTGACACGCATGAAGATGTAGAAACCAGAGTCGGAAAAGGCGAGAGTGACCGGCATCAATCTGAACTCAGTGTGGAATTCGTCTTTGCATTCCGCCTAAGCATAAAGGACAACATTCGGATTTTGCACACCAATGTTAAATTGGTTAATTCTTCCATATGGATCAGCACCTTGGAGTATGTGCCACCAGGAGTACTTCAAAAAGCTAGTTGCAGATCTTAATAAACAGTCGACTGCACGGGCTCTCTTCGGAAGATCAGATATTACTGCTGAAAAGATTGAGGAAGTAGACCAAGTGGACAAAATCATCAAGAAACTTTTAGTCACGAAACATATGCAGAGAGAAATGAGGGTAGTTCAGACACACGCTGAGGAAGCCGTCGATCAACATCGTGTTAGATTCGGAGGACATGATATAATATGCGGAAAATTTGAGAGATGCTGAAGAGGGAAGAAGTAAAAAAGGGAGAAGCTGGAGACGCGCTGTTGATGGCATGCGTCGAGGTAATGCTGATGATATTTATCTAAACTTCATCAATGCCTAATCGGTGACTGGTCTTGTTTTGTGTCTTTAGCAGTTTGCAGCTGAAGTAGGGATGTATCATGTTTTGTCAGTAAACATTTATCAGGCAAACCAAATGACTTAGTTTCTTAAACTCCATCTTTCATTATTGTTTGGCTAAATCATGTTACACATACATGGATGGTGGAAGTATACACCCAAGCAAAGCTATCTTCTCGATGATTTCAACCCTATAAGCCTTACATAAATATGTACTTAATTACACTTCAAATATTCTTCTATTCTCAAAGTTAGTCTGTAGAGATTTGATTTGCCTCAAGTTCGACCAAGCATTGACATCAGCGGAGTGCTGAAAAGCCGCTTACTCGTCATCAGGAACACTTCAGTATTGCGCATCCACTAGATTTCGAAACTAGGACGTTCCGCTTACGAGGCAATCTGGTCTGTGGACCAATCAGCCAGTGTGGCCAGACTCAGTCATCCATGAATTCTAACACACTTCCATCTAGATTCAAATTCGGTTGAGTGTGAACTGTGAAAGGAATCGAAAGAAACACCTGGTTGATGAGTACTTCACGGTGGATAACAATGATTCTGTAACGGCTGACGAAGTTTGGTCAAACTTGATGCTTCCATTCATTGAAGAAACAAACGTGAAATACAAATTATGTATGGTAACAGTGTATAAATGAATCGGAATGTTAGTTATTCAACCAGTCTGTTAGTTAGTTACTTAGTAAAGAATGGCTAATTATTACAATGACAAATGCGATGCGATCACAGTCTCTCAACAAGTAAAACACGATAACGGGAGACGGGTGGGAAATTATATGAATACAAAAATTAACTGGTTCATCACTGTTGGTTTGCAGGGATTCCATTATTTTTCACGTTTTATACCCGAGTTGCGAAATTCTGTCGGAGGTTCTAGTAGGAAATCATAAAGAGCAGTGTCGGTCAAATTGATAGTGAAGCTAGATGTTCACCGCATAACATTGGCAGTCAGTCACTGTGTCTGCGGATAATTGAGAGGAGTTCGAAATGATGATTTATTAGATCTTGTGCTGTTGCCTGAATGGACCGCGTGCCTGCCTGGCTTCGATCCCTGCTGGATCGCTGGATCAATCCATTCACAAACAGTTTGATTGGTTAACGTCATTTTTTTAACAGCACCTTTTACCTTGTATGATTTCCATATGTTGACTGGATAGTCATGGACTGACAGACGGTGGCTATTTAAGGTGGAAGATGTGAATCAATTACGCATAAATTATCAACCTCGATCTCTACAAAGTGAACGTCAAAACTCAACTCATCATTAGACTATTATCACTATTATTTCAGTTCAATCATGAACTAACTCTACGTATATAGATTTTAAACATTTCTATCAAGCACTGAAATATATTTTTGATTTATTTTTGTCTTTCAGGACAAATGACTGTTGATTTTAACGGGGTGGAATTTTCTTTGAGTGATGACTTCACGCTTACAGTTAAAAGTTATGGCTGTACAAGGGGTGTTTCTTTTCAACCACCAACTGAAGATGAACTGCGAACTGGCCACGGATATCGTACAGGTTATTGGTGAGCTTTCGTTTATTATTGACACGTGTGTGTTCTGAAGCTGTATGATAAAATGTAAAACTGAATAATTGATTATGTTACCATATATATGCATACCTCATTCTGAAGAATAATGTTATTGATTATTATTATTCCCTTTGGTTCCGAGTGGAGTACAGGTCTTCAGCAATGCACATTCACTCTTCGGCTCACTATCCCCATGATTGCATATCATTCCTCTTCTCTTCATCCTTAGGAAGATCTCGTCCATATGACCGTTACACCGACGACTTACTTGTCGTTCCTTATTAAGGGTTTCACCCACGCGATGGCTTGTATTGCGCGTGATGTTATTTGACGACCTCCTCAGTCATGTATTCTCCATCCTGCTACATTTGTATTAAGCATTTGGCTCCTGGTTGCCTTGTTCAAAGCCAGAAGTTATTGCTGTTAATGCTTTCTGGTCTGCTGGTTGTTTGATCTTCATTTTGAAGTCCGTCAATGCGATGGCTGTTGATTAACTGCTGTAACGTGTTGAAAATCATTTTCGGCATGCACTAGTCTAGTTTTTGACTCGCATAGAAGGACTGACTTCACGTTTGCGAGGAAGACCAGAATCTTGTTGTTTATTTTGGCTGAGTGACTGAGGAAGTTCTGCAAACTGATCTCGTCATATCGTCGGTGCTAGTAGGCAGGATGTTCCACATTTCTGTTCACGCTTTCATCAAAATAAGAAACTTCAACTGGCTGGCCTTCACCAGCCCACAGTCTCAATTTGCGTCCTCGATTCTATCTTGGCTTGAATGTTTTTTTAATGTTTTTGTTGTAATTTTAATAAGCTCCTGTGCGTCAAAGTTGGAATGGTTGTATTTCGTAGTGTGGCTAGTCTCATGCTCATACCTTCATCTAACAGGTGTTCTCGACCGACGAGAAAACTAGCGAGCCAGTAAAAAACACGTTTCTCTCATAGGAAATTCAGAATGTTTAGTGTCGCCGTCGTATTGTGTGTACAGTATCACACTTCTGGTGTTACATGTAGTGGCTAGATTTTTCACAATTCTATCATTCCCCACGTTCGCCAACCAAGTAACATTTTAGGATCCTCTTCAGTGCCTTGCCTGTTGTAGTTAACTGCAATTTGACTTCGAATGATTCAAAGGCGAATGACATGATTGTGAAATGTAGAGGTTTCCATAGATCAAGTACAGGTATTAAAATGGCACTTCAGTCTCTTATCTGACTTAGAATATATATTATATTGTCTCATTCTGATTATCCTCTCCACTTATTCTAAACTGAACCTTTGGATTTATTTCCACGAGCTAACACCGGGAGAACTTCCATAGTTAATAATGCTTGTTTGGCCAGCAAAATATCAAAACCCAACCACACCATATTTAGCATGGGTTTTGTGTGAAAAAACAAATGTCAGCAAAGAACTTGTGAAGTATTGAATGAGTAAGTAAATTACATAGTACTTTCCAGCTGGCTTACATGACCGTACACAGACTCTCATACGCTTCACAAGCACATATACACACACGATATCCTCCATGTCACACACAGGCACCGAACGCGTCATATCATTTTCGGACTGCACTCGGGCGACAGCTTGGCATTTGATAACACCGGATGGTCTACTCAAGCACTGTGAGATTATTCCCTTACCGTTTTGACACATTTTCTTGGCAACAGGTTCTTGGCTGTTCCTTCACCGGAATTCCCTCCAACTAAAGATGATACTGAGACGGACTAAACCACTTTTGTGCAGCTTAAACTCTGCTGCTACAAACGCTTAAGCCGCCAGAAATTACACAATTGCATTCGATTCCAAAAATACACTGTTATGCACTATACAATCCATAAATGAGCACTGTATTTATCAACCTTGATTCTGATTAGTATTCTTGACTTCACTATTATTTTTCTCTCTCTGTTTCTCTTTCACTCCGTCTAGGTTTTGCGGAAATGTGCTAACACATTCAGGTTGATGTAACAGTATAGCTGTGCAAAGGACTATTGAAGCTGCAAAGAAAATTGCAAAATATAGCTTCATACTTCATGTATAATTGTGTTTATTCAAATGCTCTGCTTGGATGTTAATAAAACGAATACGCTTAATTTTGTGTATACTGAGTATTCTAAAACATCTCGCTGTTGATTACTTTTTTCTTCACTAAATCTATTTTCAAACTCAAAAATACTTTTTATGAGAAAGGATAGTAACACAAGTGATGAGTTGTCGCATTAATAGTTGTTCATGTTTGTCGTGCCATGAGAAGAGTTGATTAGGTCTATTTGAGTAGCGCATCAAGATGAACAGTTCAATGAGTGAGTGGTGATCATGATGCACATAGAATGTAAGGCAAACATGGAATAATATGAGAGTCAGTTGTTAAGAATTACATGAGTTAGAAAAGTAGACAAACAAATGAAAAAAAACGGTTAGGTGAATAGAAAGCAACAAAGTTATTCTCATGATAGTGGGAGGGGTTGAATAATTTCCTTTTGTATACACAGCTCAGATTTATCTCACCGAACAGCTGAAGTTTCAGGAATGGGATGAAGACGAAAGCATTTGGCGATATTTTTTTGGTTTAAGCCAGCATCACATGATGGAGGTGGCATTCAAAGCGACGCTCCACAAACTATCCCCTTACACTGCTCTGGCATTCCACTCGCATCCATCACAATTAAACCATTCGTATTCAACATCCAATCATGCGATACTCAAACTGACTAGTTGTGTATCATACATCAGGACAAAAATATATTTCTCGTTTATCAGAAATCGAACGCCTTATTGTCGGTAACCTAGGGAACACCAGATGTATCTTTCTGGAACATTTGATTAGTTTCCATGAGGATTTTGTCTTTCATATGTAGTTCGATTCTGTCACGAAATTACATAATAGCGATACGGACTCAGTGAAACCAACAGGATGTGAAGAGCACATTCGAGCTAGATGTAGATTCTGCAGAGAACACATTGTTACATACTCAACAAGTAAACTGGGGATGGTGTGTTCGATCTGTCATCCGCTTTTGGGTGATTACCATTAAATACTTACAAGCAGTCATGCAATGCGCATTGCTTTCTATTATTGATTCAATGAATGTCACTGGCTCATGAAGTTTACCAATCCATTCTCATCTAACTGCAAAGAGTTCATAGTGTATTTCTTCAGCTAAAATAAAACGTAGAATATGTGACTCAGCGATGACACCCTTTTGAACAACAAATTGATGTAGTTTTCAAGAAGTTGTAACCGGTATAGGAATTCAATAAGTTTGAATACGTGAAATGCAATTCAAAGTCAATTGTTCGTTATGTCATAATCGCAGTTGACTCTGGAGTGACAAAACAATTAATGCCACAAGTTGGAAAATCCATATATTGTATTGAGGCCGCAAGGGGTGTGAGAATATACGTTCGGAAGGCAAACAGACTAGAAATGAAAACGTCACTTAACAGTGTGTGAATGTTGATAACATTGAATTCACCTCTGCAAAGCAAAATTGATTTACATTAACAGGTGTGAGGAACGAAATAGTAGCAAAGACACTTGAAAGGGAAAATACTGCTAGTATTTTAGTTGAAGTAACTGAACGAGAAATAAGTGGAGTGCGAAAATGTATGCCCATTATCACACTTTCGCACAAGGGAATTAGGACATTGCATGTTGGAGGGGTTGAATAGACTTTCACCGTATACAGAAATCCGGCTTCTCTATTTCATTAGTCAAAGCTTCAGTAATACAGGTGATTCCGAGTCTTAGCGATTTGGGTAAATTACTTTTCCCCCAGTAGAATGAATGTCATTCTCTGCTTTTCTGATCGGAATGCGCATTAGTAATTTCACACCCTACGTTCATGTATAATTGAATGTATTATTGTCTCGTGTAATTCCTAGAAGGACAAAGGCCTTCAGCCTCACGTGTTCATTCGTCTACATGACTGTCGACATGCTCTCATCTCCTCTTTGTCTGATCCAGCTACCTTTGCAGATTTTATTATATTTATGGGCTTCAGGATTTCTGCTTCGTCGAAAGGTTGATCTGCACTAGTAGTTCTGCTTCCGTTGTTGGTATGACTGGTCGCGTTGTAATTGGCGGTCAGCAAGGCAGTATTTTGAATTTTCAAGTCCAGGGTTTCCCTTTCATCTACCTCTTTGATGACTGGCCTTTATTGCCATCCTCAAGTGGCTTTATTCGTGTTGATCTCTTCCTCGATAGGTAGGCAGTTGTTTGGCAGGGTGTTGCGAGATCTTCTTTTCCAGCAGCTTGTTCTGTTTCACTTGGAATAACTTCCTAATATTGATATTTGCCTGCTCTGACACTTTTCTTCACTCTTTCGTTCAGTGCACTATATCCTGCCTTCAACTTCTGTTTCGATTTTCGTCAATGCACTGGATAATCTATTGTTTCACCATCTTTCTCTCTTCTATTAGTCTTCATGTGTCTGCAGTGAGTCTGTGTCACTCCTGTCTCTTCAGTGCTTTTCAGAGCTGCTCTCTTTGCTGGGCTGAATGTGTGTCTCCACTGTTTGCCTCATGATTGCAGTGAACATGTCCTTTGTGGTCTGATCTGACATTCATTTAGCATTGAACTTGTCTTGTGGTGTACCTGAAGTTCTTGTTCCTATGAAAGTTTTCATTCAATTTGTAATGCTCCTTGTGCGAGATAGTGGTCTGAGACATGGTCTGCCCTTATTTTTACTTTCGTTCCCGCTTCCTTGAACAACATAGGGATGAATTCAATTTGATTTTTCTTTCCCTCTTTTATGACACCTATGTAGTCCTGTTGATATACTTGTGCTTGTAAACGCTGCTGTCGATTAATATATCATTGAAAACGCCAAAGTCTGCGAAGACCTCTCCGTCTTCTCGCATCTCTCTGCTCCCAGTCTGGGGCCCATATTCTTCATTATAATTTTAATGTCACTCATCGCTACATTGCACATTATTGCCTACAGTTGCCTTCTTTCTATTCTATGTCTGCGTTATTTGTGAGTGAATAGCATTGTATAATTGCCACTCTTCTTCATTTTAAGTAGAATCTAGCTGTCACTAAGCTGAGTAGCATCGCTTCACATAGTATCAGTGTATTCAGTGCCGTTGCTGACGCTATGAAAGCGAAGCACTCGGACCGTATGCTTTTACACATTCCCAATACTTCAGTAACATATTTATTCGTCTCATTCACAATCTGATCAGTTTTGCCAGTCTCATAAATAGTGCGGACGTTCCAAGTGCTCCGCACGAGACTCATCGTACTGAGGTTTCATGAGTAGTTTTGGCTACAGGCCGAGGTTTCTAGACTCAATTGCTCATGAATATTCGATTTGTTTTCGCCATAGTTGTTATTTGATTTACCTTCAGCTATGGAATTTCTAAAATGCCGTTCGGGCATTATGTGTGAATTATATTGTTACTCTAATGATTTCTCTTCCGATAGAGATTCGATATCTAATCTCACTGCCTTGTTCTCCACCTGTGCACAATCTGCCATTGATTATTTTGGCACCATCAAATTATTCCTTCATAATGCACGCTTGTGATTGACTATATCGCGTCCTATAGCTAACATTTGATAGTGAAATTTAGTAGTCCAGATTTCGCAGCCTCAATATCATCTACTGACACTGACCACGATACGGACTGACTACCTCTACTACCACTTGGACTACTGCTACCAATAATTATATTGCTAATATTAGCACTTGCATTAGCACTAGTGATTCGATGAGTTGAGTCGAAATGCTGGATGTATTTAGTAAGAAGCTTAAAAACAGTTTAGTTTCGCTCAGACAATTCAGGCTTACTTCTTCGAAAAGCGGCACCTCCAGGTATTCGGTGTAATCGTGGAGCCATTTGTCTGTTTATCATCACCTTCAAATATATCAGTATGTTGATACTGTGACCTGTTACAACCAGGTGCCGAGATGTGACGCTGGCAAACGAAGCTGAACCACTGAGGCATATATTCTCCAACACGTATTGTAGAATCTTTGTCAACAACGTTACCCTGTCTATTTTATTTGCTTGGAATACCACATGCACAAGAATTATTGCGAGTTTCACTTTGGCTGGGTTTCGAATGAGTAGGTGAACAAATCGCTTTGAAAAGGTAGAGGCTAGATGTGTTTTAAAAGCGCTTCCCTCTTCTAAAATGACTTGCGTCTTGTGTATGAAATCAACCTCCTTAGATACGCTGATGACGTCACTTCCTCGTCGACTGCTACGCGTCATTCTAACTCTAGTAAAACGAATATGCATAAATGGCGATGAAATAGTAACTCAGTCAAGTGTGAATTACTTTGAAATATTTCTATCTCCGTTATCCCATATCTTGTCGATTTCTGAGGAAATGATACATTTCACCGTCTACATTAGGAGGTTAAAACAATGAGGCTGTTCCCATTCCACCTCTTGTTTTAAGTGTTTTAGGCTTCGCATCTAATCTGCTCTCCTCTATTTCAACAACCCAATCAACTTTATAGTTTCTTCTGGGCAGCTATTCGAAACAGACTTAGGGCTGTCAGCAGGACAAGTGATGTGCCACTACATAAGCTCATCATTTGTTCAGCCAGCAAAAAACGCAACTCACTCGAGAAACTCTCCATATTGTCTGACTATCAGCATCCCATCTACTCACAACTCTCCCTACCTTGCATCTTATTAGGTTCGATTTCTAGACTTCATTACAAACGATGATATGCTCATTCGTACGACCTAGTACACAAATATAATGATATCATATATTGCCTGAGTCCTAAACAGTTCATCATACCTGGAAAATACGCTCGTGCTGAATTCACCCTATACAGTCCTTTTGTCGTATTATGTGTACACTTCAAATTCACAGCATATTCAATAGTTATTTTGTTTTCATTATTATGCTGTTTTCATGTATCATAAAACTCCGAATAAATTTCTTGGCCAAAGAAATTCACTTACTTGGCCTCATTTTCTGCTATCGATTGTATAACATAATGAATAATTCCTTCGGGTCATTACCCAGTTATTTCGCTCATTCTGTTTCGATTGACACGAAGTGAGATGATGTAATGTAAAAACGCCCGTTCATCTGTATCATATCAGATCTACTTGTTCGGTTCGATTCCCATTGGAACAACAATAATCAGTATTGTCACGTTCTCTGAAGTCATCTCTAGGTTACTTCACGACCGCACATCACCTCTCATCTCCTACAACTCATACGATCTCCATCAAGTTATCTGTAGTTTAGGCGATGTTTCCTAGCCAGATAAAGGAAGGAATTTACCTCTTTCAATTTTATTCCTTTGATAGTTATTGTTGCTTCCATTGTTGTCGTTGGCTTTTTATAATGATCACCTCCGTCCGTCTCCTCTACGATCACCCTGAGTCCTGTATTTGATGACTGATTCTTCCGCAATTTGTTGGTTTTCGTCTGTGCGTCTTCGACTTTGTGAGACACCAGACATAAATCATGAGCCTAATCCAGATGTGTATTCAGTGCATCCGTTCGTCACTCCATGATAACTTGGCTGATTATTTGACTCAAAGAGAACAAGAGCATAATTGTGCTATAGTTATTGAAGAGTTCTAGTTCTCCTTTTTCTCCAGAAGTTTGACAAGCTAACATTTCGTCCGACCAGTAGGTACTCGTCCTTTCTTTTCAAACATTTTGCAATAATAGTTGAATTTCTGCGATGAATTTTCGGTGCTTCAAGAGTAATCCTCTCAGTTCCTCCTGACGTACCGGACTTTGTCAGCTTGACTTCATTCGAGACGTCTGCTGTTGTTGCAGTGTGGTGGCGTGATACGGACAATGTGTGCCAATGAAATGTTACTGACATGTGTTCCAGCACTTCAGATCGGCATTAACAACAGAATGCGATATATAAATTTGAACATTCTATTTGATGTTAGAGACAGAACACTTTCCCACAGTTCAGTATTGCATTGGCAACAGAATACTATGTATATTTGAACATTCTGTTTCTTTTCGTTTGATGTAAAGCGAAATCACTTGCTCAAATATAAGTAAAATAAAATAAACTGTTCGTATATAAACAGGTGTTTGACTGATGAAAAAGTATACATAGCCTTCTGTATCTTCCTTTCTGTTGTTATAGTACAACTGATGTCTACTGGCAGTCCGAACTTGCTATTGCTGATATCACTCAATAAGTTGCAGGTAGGTGATGTTCAATCGAGGAGTACTTTGAAGTGATTACAGCTTGTCTGCTTTGTTCGTCCTCTATGAGAATTAAGTTTACTTGACCAAACTTTACTTGTTCCATCTGCGTTAATCTCCTCCAACAAAGACATTTGATTTTGTGGTATTCTGTTCTGACGTCCTCGTTGCCTGCGACTCTCCTATTCTGCTTCAGTTGCCAGTCTGTCATATGTATATGGGTGTCGTGAAGGAATGTGAATATTGAAGGTTGGTTCATTGACCTTGGAAGTCATTAGCAGGCAACTCGAAGGCGCGAATGGTTCAATCGTGTACAATTTGGAATAAGACGAAAGACTTCAGTATCATTTTCGATGTTAATTGTCGAACAATATAAGTTACTATAAATACTGGTGTTTTGGAGTTAAAGTTGATAAATGATCGTAGCAGTTATCGAATCGGAGCGTCTTCGCAAATAATCGGAACTTAGGGTTAAGGTCCTTGACAGCTGTCATATAGAAATCAGTGTACAAGCACTTGTACTCGTTTAGTATGAGAACAGACATTGTGAGCTGAAATAAATTCTCTTAATTTCGTTTGGTTCTCATCAAGTGTGTACAACCCAAACGACGAAATGCATTAGTAATCTCTATGGCAAACGTTGCTATCACTTCGCCCGAATGAATGTGGGCTTTCTTTGCAACTGAGGTGAATACAATGTCCACATGGTGGAGGAAGTAACGAGAATGCAATCATGTCGAAAGTGCCTAGTGGAAGGCTTTTTCAGAGGAGATGACAGAGATTGGGTATATCAACGAAACTTGAATTGCATGGGATTTACCTTGAATTCATAATATAACATCATTGGCTCTTATTCTTGTTTCATTAAAGCAAAGGAATCAAACACCAGTCAGTGTTTCTGTTTTCGTAGATGTATCGGCTTCCCAATTCATGAAACTTATACAACAGACTCAAATCTGAGTAAAATGAAGTTCCAATCTGTGATGATTATTTACAAGGAAGTTTAAACATCTGCTTACATTGTCATTGAATACATTGTTTTGTTTCGTAATAACAGGAAATATGAGTTATTTCAAAAACTCTGTTGAAAGTTCATAAGTCATATTTCTTGACAATAGATATGGTGATGTTAGAAGACTGACATAGCTACTGAGGGCTCAGAAAGCAACAGAGTGAGATTAGTTAGATACTAGCACCCTAAATGTCTCATTAAAGACTTTACACTGAGAGACAGCTATCTGCACAACGCATCGAAAATCAAAGGTTTGATTAGCTAAGCATGCAAAATAGCTGATTATTTCAGCGAATCTTTTGTCTATATGGTAAGCTTATTATTACCCGAACATTATGTTGTTATTATTTCTTTTACTCTGACAATTTGAAATTAAACTTTATCTCCACACACTGTCACCACAAACCTCTACTTTCACAATTTGTCAACTCTTACCTATTCTACTTTACTGCTCCCCCTTAGTCTTTCCTGGGCTAATGAAAATGGACTATACCATCCCTAGAAGGATGTTGAAGGTAGTTAGTAGGACTAGTGGTGTAAAACCCAGTCAGCTCGTCACTACTTTAGTTAATAGGCATTTGAATACATGCGAAAAATAGTCTAAAACCATACTCTTCGACCCACAACACCTCCTCTATTCCCAACTCTCGCCTTGTATCTCATCAAGTAAAACCAGATATCAGTATAAAATAATATATTCTCGTGCAACTAAGTACAGGAACTCAACGATACCATACTTGGTCCGTGTTCTAAGTGACAGAGACAATGTTAAGCGCGAAACCTATGACTTACTTTGTTGTTAACAACATAATTTTAGTCTCTTTTTTTCTCTCTTATTTTGCATTCTATAGTGAACTCCTTCTAAAACATACTTAGCTACTAAATTATTAACACTGGTTTCTTGTTTTGTACTTTATTCTATTCCTTCTTTTGTGTATATACTGGTTCCAACTATATTGGCACTATGAGTATTACAAAATTGTCCTGTCATTAACCATCATGTAATTATTAGTTTTGTGGTTGTTTTTTCTTATTTTCTATACTTTTCGGCAATATTAAACTGACAATCATTGGTTGTGAACGCCATAGTCACCACCTTAAAAAAATTTGTATTATTCAGGATTACTCACAATACTTCCACTACAAACACCACATTAGAGCTGACAATAAGAAACCCTGAAATGCTATTTTATGATTGTTTAATGTTGTTTCAACCAAACTAAATGATCATCTTGACGATAAACATTCTTAAATATCATTTCATAACTTCTTGTATGACCACAGTATTACTGTCACCATGCATAATCATATCATAGCTTCCACTAAGCAAAACTGAATTATTCTTATATGCTGTTTATTTTCCTTTCTACTTCTTGGTATTTCTTTCGCTTTTTTTTATTATTTTTTGTTTGCTGTTTTGTTGTTGTTGTCTTTAAATTTTTTTGGAATACTCCTTTTAAACGTTTGATAAAATTAGATCCAAATATTGTAGATATGTGCTGAAAATTCCACACTGTACCACTAGTACTGTTTCTGGAATAAAGCAAATTATTATTATTGTTTTCAATGGTATATATAATTTTTTTCGTTAGAATATTTTTAAATTTGTCACAGTGTAATTGTTCCGGTTCTGGGTAAAATGTCCTTCTCGCATTTTGTCAAAATTTGTATCGAATTGAGACTTGTTGAAGAATAACTTTCACGCCACTTCCATTATTTTCAGGCGCATCTCGTTTGAAAGTACCTGGTATGTTCACATGTTATCAGTCGACAATCTCACACTTTATATTTCATGCAACTGATGTTCCCTTGATTACCTTGAATAGGGCTGCCAATTTCTTCATCTCCATTACACTGATGCAACTTCAAGCATTCAGTGAGATAAATCTGAGCTAAGTATACGAAAACAAACTAATCGATCAAGCCTACTATCAAGGAAATATCGTTTAATTCCTCTCCTAATACCCCTTGTCATTCCTCCATTTGAGTAAATATCTGTACTACTTATTTCTAGTAAGTTGTGCAGGTTGTATTTGTTATTTCGCCACTATTTCTTATAATAGAACATTATTTGCTTTATTCGTGTACCCTTTCCTGTTGAACATTGTTTATCCGTATCCCTTTATTCTGTGTCCGTAATTCGCGCGCTGTTTGAATGTCTCGTGGATCACCTTTGACACATCTCTCATATTTCCATTTATTGACGTATATCGGCAGTGCTTTTTGACGGCATTCAGCCATTGACACCTCGCAAGTGAGGTTTGTATAATATATTCCAGATTTTTTCTGAAACATCGTATCCTATCTTAGAAAAATCCTGGGTTTTTGGATTATACGCGTCACTCCATGCGTGCCTTTAATAATCGTTGGAATATCGTACCAAATTATTTTTAAAGAAATTCACGTTATAATTATCTTTTGATTGGGTTTCTAGTTGAACGTACGGATTCAAAAGCACACATCAACATTCTCGGATTTCGTCAACAGTATTATATCTCTTAGACTTCTGCGATTTTAACGTTTACGGCGTAGACATTGCTTTCAGACTCATGTCGTTTGGGAGCACCTGTTATCATGTCATATGTTCACATGTTAGCAGTCGACACTCTCACACTTTATATTTAATGCGTACATAGATGATCGACTGTTGCCTGTCTGGTAGTTCGATAAACTTCTAGGCTTAAGAGACAGATGGAGTTATTCAGAGAGATGTTGTTATCCGATGAATTGGGTTTCCTACTAGTCAGTGTTAATGAAAGCACGCCCATTAAAATCAGACAGCAAATGTTATTATGAGATATGTATCTATCCTCTAACACTAAGTAAATATTCCAAGTTCAATTCGCACGCACAAACTAAATTTGAAGAATACCGTGTTATTGCATTATCTTGGTGAGACTAAAAAACGAACTTATCGCGTTAGTCTTGCAGTATATAATTATTCTGGGGCGGAAGACTTGCTCAAGGAGTTCCTGTGTAAATGATACACTTTATTGGCCATCTCTGCAGTATATCTCCACTGACATCCTTCACCTCATTTTTATATCTTTGAAGATAGTTTCAGGAATTAGCTTGTTATTTGTGAAGCAGTGGCATGGTCAATCTCTTGTGGAATATCAGTCAGTGTCGATGTGTTGGTTGGATGTAGTACACAGTGACGCAGTGTCCACACACATACGAATGGATACAGATCTCTAGTGTTGTGTTATGATGTGCAGTATGTTTGCTGTGGAGACACATTATAACCCATGCCTCCAAACAACGTTTTCCATCTAAAGTTGTTTATTCATAGATTTCCAGTGAAGAAAAGCAAGTTCCATCAGTCAGATGATTGGAAGTACCTAAAAGGCGTTCGTGAATTGAGCTTTCTTGATTATAAGCACTCATGAGCTAACAGCTATACAATGAGCCAACTGATAAAATGCATTAATCACAAACGCACAACGCTGCAAATCACACTTCAATTAAACGTTTTTGGAGGTATTATGAGACAAATCTACGTACATGAGATACGAATTAGTCACTTTCAGTGCCATAGAAATACCAATAAATGGAATATCTTCGTAATATATCGCTTTTGTTTGAAATTCAGTGTTGAATTTTTCAAAAAGGCGTTTGTTTGTAGGATTTGATTGTCTTCTAGTTTGACCATGCGTTGATATGATTTGGACAACCGTTGAAAGCCACTAGGTAGCACTGGACATTCATTTGTTCTGGCAGTTCATTTCTTCGAAACGAGTTGCTTCCTGTCGGAGGGAAAGCTTGCGTGTAGAGCATTGATTCAGTTATAGCCGAATCAATGAGCAATCAGACGTGAATTCTGACTTCCACGGCTTTATTGAGTGCCTTTATTAAGGATACTTCGAAGATGTCTGTAGATGAATTTTAATTGCTTTGTTGCTGCATGCTGACACGCACTCGAATCCAAAATGTGCAATTATTTACATGTAAGAATCAGCGTGTGGTGCTGTCATCACTGACACGTAAAATCAGCTCATATCACATCAAATGTCGAAGCGTTCCAGCAGGACACTCAGGCATTGACAATCATCAACATTCGTGCAACGGGCTTCAAGCGCATCGTGGATTCCATGGCTAGCTAGCACACATCAAATTACTTCTCATAATGTTTAGTTGATGTGAAATAATGGATTTCTCTGTATATAGTAAATTTCAACAATTATAATATACCTGATCATTTTGAAACTGTAATCTCTTCAGTGACCTTAAATGTACATTTTGCTTACTAAACATGATCACTGGTTTGTTTGCATGAACTTTTCATCTGATCCGATTAAACTATTGTTTGTGCGAATACGGAGATTGAGAGATACGTTTTATTCAAATTTTCGTTCACGTACATAAATATCTGGCTTCGCTAGTCTAAGCATGCAGACCAGCAACTCAGCAATATAGAATTCATCATATATCAAGTACAGCGCAGAGTGATCCGTCTGGTAATCTGCAAATGCACGGGAATTGTGTAAGCGGAAAGATGAAGTTATTTATAAATTTCCCTGCTGAACATCTCTGCAATCTCTCGATCTGTCTGTTCATTAAGGGATGCTTTCCGATAATTCTGCCTAAAAAGGTTTCTTCACATTTTATACAATTCATGCGAGTTAGATATTTTGTCTCTGAGTCAAGCCGTGAGATGGAATCCATATCCGTTTTCTGCTGAATTAGATTCTCCAGTGAAATTCTGCATTTATTGTTGACTTCATATCTGTAAAAGTAGGTCTGAGTGGTAAGATTTTCATTTCAGTTGTTGCTAGTTCTGTAACAACAGAAGACAAGGGCCAGGCAACAGATCAGTTTTATTACGAAAACCAACAGGTATTTATATGTATTTTATGTACATTAATAAGGCTCTGCCCGCCGAAAGAAGGCGGTCTTCTGATTGGTTGTTTGCAAACAAAGGCAGTCTTCTGCTTTCTCGTTTTCGATATTTCTCGGAAATGCGAGCCACTTGTCTGCGAATCATATTTGTCCACGTCTAGGTCAGCTGTGATCGGTTGTTGAATCAGCCTAGATTAATTTCCACCAATCAGCGTAGATCAATGTCTACCAATTGGCTAGCAGCTTGCAAGCAGCTTGCTCTCACCACAGTTCTACGCTGGAACAGTTGCAGACATATATTGTTTGCGCCATATAGGGAAACGTTTTTCTCAATTGTTGTCATCAGAGTGTTTTTGGCTTCAGAATGAAGTCAAAACTTCCATTATTGAGAACAGTAAAAGTATTGTTGTCTATTGGTGTATTTTCATGGGTAGATAATTCAAGAAGAAATTTAGCCGCTGTACAAGACACTGTGTTTGAGTTCAGCTGGTGGAGAAATGGTTGCCCTATATGGGGCTATGGGTGTGGACACGTAGGAATATATGTATTTATATATATATATATGTATATATAATTATAAATATTAATTGTTTACATATTCTACTTATGAATTAGTGAATGATCATCAAGGTAGTTATAGTAATATGTTTTAAAATAATAAATAGTGACGATTTATAATCCAGTTGATTGTCTTCTTTTTGCTTATATTTTCCATTCTGAGTGAAACCGGAAGAAAGTTAACTCACTCACCATATATACGGAGTGGAGGAAAAGTTGGCCATTTCATTTAGCTAACGTGGAAGGGTGAATTAAGCTTTCGCAAGAACTGGCTTGAAATCACGACTCGCACATTGAACTGTTCATCATGATACGTCACACAAATACACTCAATCAACACCGCTTATGCAGTGACCACTTATATTAACAACTTTGATTGTGACGACTCATCACCAATTCTGTTACTGTCCTCTTTCAAGAAAGCAAAACTGTATATAGACGTGATTGCACAGATTTAGGGGAGAATGTATTCACCAAACAGAGCCGCTTCAACAGAAATATATGATTTGTTTGGCGATGTCAGTAACACCAAATTTGCTTCCATTCACACAAACTGTGCATACGACTACTCAGTACAGTTGCGATGTCTGATTCTTCCTGATTTTCAGTGGTTCCATACTGTAAGTGTCTGTCCGTGACAAAAGTGAACTCGACATGAATGACACACCCAACGCTGAAATCAATCATTCAATTTCTTTCTCAACACACAAAAATGATTCACATTTGTCAATAACACGAAGACAGTTTACACATATGAATTTACTAGAGATCTAATATACAAAAAGAGGAAGAAGAATACTCAGCATTCGGAAAAGGAGGCGTATGTATTGGAAACATCCGAGGAAATCATTTGAATTAACACATTTGAATTTTTTCAGTTATACAATGAGTATGATGTCTAATTTTGTCATTTTGCTATCCATGCAGTATTATTTAGTACAGCCATACTCTATGGTTTACTCCCTTCATAGTATTGTCTGACTTCGTCCATTTCCGGATGAATATTTCGGTTTCTTGTAAACCAACTTTTACACAGCCTAGGGAAAGATGGAAATCAAGTCATGAATACTTGTCAAAATCAACTTTGTGAAATACGCAGCTCAGTTCTGGATTGTATAAGTAACTGCGGTATAATTCAAGAATCAAATGCAACCGTGTAATTAAAAGTAGCTATAGTGTCTTTTCCAGTGGCAGTTATCCTGCATAGAAATGTTCAACTCTTTTTCAGAATCATCTTCAGCCAGAATGAATTCCGAATAAGGAACAGACAAGAGTCTGTCTCTGAAAAAATCTGCATAAAAGAAAGGCGATGGATAGGACATGCATTGGGAATACGGCTGAAAGATACCACATAATAGGCCATCGCTCCAGGGGAGTCTGGATGTAAAATGATTAGTTGATTGACTGAGGGCGTCACAGAGTTTATCGTGTGTGTGTGTGTGTGTGTGGAGGTCATTAGAGCCTATGGGCAGTCATCTATACAACTGGAGAGGAAGTCTAAATTCAATTACTGATTTGAAACTTTTCTAGGCTTTCCCTGACACTTCTCTGTTCACACGAAACCCGTGCTAAATACGGTACAGCAGTGCTTTTTTATTTTGCTGCTCACATTAGCATGATTTCCAATCAAATTTACTCTGGTTCCAACCTCATCGAGATAAAAAAAGTAAAGTTGTGGAATACTAAACTGGATGTTCAGTGGCGGATGAGATAACTTCAGCTATCTGCTTGCAAGAATTGAAGTGCCTGTTGAAAATAATGTGTTTTAGTTAATTCATAGGTGGACATCACTAACACTTGCTTACAGCCTACAATGTTCTGCGTGATGTGACTCAGTCCGATTTAGCGACGTCCGGGTAAGAAAACGTTCGGCACACAGCATACATGAATTATGAAATTGTAAGAGAAGAGCGTTAGTCAGACCAGCAGGAAGTTTCAACTTGTTTGTATTATGAATGAAACGATATACTTCACCAAAATCCAACAAGATATGGGACGACTAACTAAGACTCGAAGAGAAACTCATGCTGAGATCGGAGATATTCTATTTGCTCCCTTTCACAATGCCTTCAATATCAAGACAATCACTCAATTTGCTTTAAAATCTTCGAGAGACTGTTTCTGGCCGAAACTACCTTATTCTAAGTGAAGTCAGAGATTGAATTACCACTCTTATGCCTGCCTTTATCTGTGGAAAATATCCGCACTTTAATCTCAAGTCATTTCGTTCTGTGTTAGTCAAAATCAGATTGATATTCAGGACAACAGTCAATTGATGATAGGGGATGAAGCGAAGAAAACAAAAAATTGACATGCGTAATTTGTCTGACAAATTAGCCCGGAACAACATGAGCTATGATAGAACTGGAAACACTGGCCATTGCATGTGACACCACAAGTGTGAAACTGCGCACAAAATACAACGACGACACAAAGAAACGTGCATATCCTGTGAAAGAATACTGTTGCATGAAAATCTGAGCAGTATGTTTGTGAGTGATATATGCATACTAATATCAACACTACGAATAAAACAAAACTCACAAAGAACCTGGACGATATCCTTTTCTCGTCACCAGCTCATTTAGGGTTGGTGGTTTCAATGAAACTCTTCTTTCACAGTCATTATCTTGAATTGTTAATGTGAAGTCATCACGCAAAGTGAAGTTCATCCCATCAAAGTGAACAGTCAATTGTCCTGCAAATAAAATAAACAAAAAACATCCTAATGGTCTCTAGGATAGTTTATAACTCTCTAAACGTATACACAGATCACGACTCAGGTGAAATAATAATGATTTACTGATTAACTGAGCCTCGGAGCTCAATAAGTAGAGATTTCAACTGATAATTTTCAAGTCATTGATGCATATCTTGCTGCAATATCGAATTTTGCTCTACGCTCTATCGTCGTCCATTTTATGTCAGTAAAAGTCCATTACTATCCAATCAGCAAGTATAGATCACATAAAGTCAAAGCTGCTGCTAGTAAATGTCATTCATATCTTTAGTTTGATACTACTGGGAAAAAGAGATCTAAAAATCAGATATTATGCTGGATATAAATCAATAAATCTGCTGGTGAGTGGACTAATTCAGGGACGCATCAGCGATCGGAGCCAGGATTGTCATGTGACGGGACAGGCTGGTTTACTATTCAACCACTAGGACAACATCTCATCACCCATCAATTCTAAATCCTTACAATTCACGACAGATATCGTGACCTCTAGCCCATATCATCGTTGAGCACCTGCCGTCATGCTCAACCATGAAGGAAGATGCTCATTAATGCATTTGTTGAGCTGTCTGGTTGTTCACCCTATATACAGCTCTCTCCACTGGGCCAACCAAATCTTTAGGTACACAGCTAGGCTAATTGTCTTTCATTTAAGTAAAGATAATTCACTAGCTGGAAAATGACAGACAAAGGGTGCCGGCAGTACATGACCAATTTATTGATCTCGATAATCTTAGATGTAAGAATTCACTAGTCGGTCTCCACTGAATTGCAATTTTAGGAAGAGTTGTTTCATTCTAACTGCTGTCAATTTCTCTTTAGTGTACATGGTGTTCATGTGTCTGCTGACGAATTCACAAGTATAACCCATTTGATCCAGCGCATTTGGATGTATCCTCACTCCTTCTCTACGGAGTCATCTGTAGAGATACGTCTTGCTCTATACGTGAAGCATCTGACGTAAAGTGATTTTGTATCGGATTCATACAAAACTGACGAAATGTGTATATTGTCCCACAGATGTAGGTTCTCGACAAACATCTCTCTTGAGCTAACCAGTTGGTCTGTCTTCAGCTCAATTGGACATTGAGGAAGTGCAGTCTACTATCATGTACTTCATCACAACTGAAGATGAGCGATGGATGTAGATCATCATGTTTTATGAACATGTCATTCTTGTCAGCTTTCTTTTCACGTTCAAAACAATTATTATCAACATAATGGAGATGAGAATCCGTTTTATCTACTACTTGATTCAATAGACTATTTTCAAGCTTATCAAGAGAGAAATCTGGCAAAATTGGACTCAGCGGAGATCTCATGGGAATACCGTCGGCTGGCGTGAAATGAAAGTTGTTGAATTTGGAGTGTTCATTCGTAGTACCTCATAAAATCAATACTTTACAGACTGATAATTGGGATTTCGATGGCAAACTGTTTTTCTACCTTCTGTTGGCACATGAATTCCGGAGTCTTTATAAGTGATATATTGGTGAACAATGATGCGACATATAAGGATAACATTGGATTCCGTTTTACATCAATATCATGTGTATTAGAAATGAATTTACAGACGTCTTTAACACTGTGATTAACCACATTTTTATGTAACGTTTGGAGGAGTTCACCGAGACACTTCGCCACTCCATGCTATGTCGTATTAGGCCTGTCCAATACTGAGCTAAGAGGAAGTCCTGGTTCATTCGTTTTGGGCAGACCGTGCAATCCGGACGTATTAATCCCAATAGGCTTCCAGACCGTTGTCGTTTGCCTCTGAGCTCACTCCAGTTTCCAGCTGCTCAAGGGTGTTTAATCACTGCCGTCCAGTCCTTCCCTGTGGATCCGTTGAGTAGCCGGGTCTTAAGAACTTCGCCTCATCCGTCAAAAGCGAATTGAATTTGTCAATGTGATCACACTTATTCATCAGTACTACTCCGGCTATTTTGTCAGGTTTACTCATCATAATGTTTTCAAAGTAAACAAATCCATTATTGAGTGTCTTCACACATAGTTTGGAAAAGGCCAAACGAAACCTGTAAGAAGTTCTATTTCGACTCATTCGGTAGAATTCAGTCAACAAGTGGACAGAAGTGGTGCCTTCAAAGTTTTTCTATGGCACACCAGCGAAACTTTCGAACGTACGTCAAAACTGCCTTTCACAAATAGACGAAGCTGTGGAAATTCGAGAGAACAATCTTAGTCTTTGCATGAAAAACCAGTTTGTTCAAATAATTGTCTCTTCCCAGACCCAGGTCAATTCTAATCAAAACCCTACCAGTATTTCTCATGTTTCATTTCCTTCGTTTCTTATTGATATTTATTCGGCCTCTGAATATCTGTCCACTTCACCTGCATTATCACTTAGCATGTACGATTTGACCTAATGTATTAACCAAATTAACTACGTATACACATGTTACTATCTACGTTATTTTTGAGGTCACTCGCTTAAACTTTATTATGATTATTTGTTATCATTATAGTTATGGTTATCACTGCCGTCCAAACATTTAACACATAACTATTAATATTAGCATTACTATTGTTATTTAACACCACAAACGGCAGGTCATTTTTAGAAAATTTCATCTGTAAATTAGCCTAAAATGCGTCTAGTTGAAAACAATATTGTTTGCTTAAATGTCTTGTTCTCATATGAATAATGAGATTATTTATAGAATTATGAATCTGACAGTTAGCCAGAGTCTACTCATTTAAAATTACGATCCCTCGGTACATTAAAACTGCACCTATTTTCCTTTCATTCTTATTTTTTCAGCAAACGAAAGTGTCAAGCTTGACAGAGGACTGATAAAGTTAGAGAAGCATTGGAAACCAGCCCAAAGTACTGAACAGCCAGTGGTTTTATCGCCATTTATGTCTCATCATCAGTACTCAGTTACCAGGGTAGAAGTGAGTAGGAATTCGTGGGTGTTTGAGTCAGGCCCTATTGGCTGAATGGTCTGCGAGCTAGCGTGCATTGTAACTGGGGTGTCCTAGTTTCACTATCCGATGTGTTTATACTGCTGAGGAGTCACTAGTGGGGATTGAAAAGCTATCCAGTAGTAATCCCATGTTTTCTACGGTTCTACATAATCATAATAATTTGTGGTCCCACCTGAAACATGCCAAACGCCTAAAAGTTGACTTCAGTGAATCGAAGTATTTTACAATATAACGTACTATATTTACATAAATGCATACGTTTGTGGAGCTGGTGAGGGTGAAATTATCTTTGCTGAGCTTTGTGTTCTTTCCTCTTCAATATCTTGCAATGATGACACGTTTTCCTATGTACTTCCACTATCCTCGCAGGAAAGCTATTGATGAAATAAAGGAGTTCTATTTGATCTCGCTCCGTGTGCAGAAGAAGAAGTAATAGTGCAGTAATACAGTTGATTCTGTTTACAAAGTCTACTCAATTAAGTGGAAGCCATTTAGATTCAAATGAAAAAACAGAGCCCTATTTTTCAGGGAGTGTCTGAGTATTATTTCCTTTCAATTCATATGACAGACTAAGAGTTGAATGGTTGGTCAGAATAGGTAACTCCTCGTAATTGAGCCAATTAACATTATTGGATAGGAGTTAAAATTAGGTCATTTGGTTTGTCCATTATATGTTAACTGACATAAGATAAAACATCCTCACCTCAATTATATACTGCTAAAGATACAGAAGAAAACGAGTCATCAATGGGACATTGACGAAGTAAAGTCTAATATCATCCACATTACCCCGACGCTTATTGGAGCTTACACAAGACAGTAAGGCAGACATTCACAGAGAGATACTTTTTCATTCTCACGCTGAAAACTTGCGAACCAATATTTGCATTGTTTTCTTGGATTCCGAGAGAAACATACACTTCTCTCATCTGCTCTAAACCACACTATTTTCCACATATCACTCTCAAACACATGCTTGAATATCTGTTTCCTATTCGATGTCTAGTCTATCGATCGTCTAGCGCGCGATGTCATTCGATGGCCCCTCCGACGTGTGTCCAAACCAACCTCAACTAACTTCTGAATATTTCGTGACGAATTGGTACTTCGCTCGTCTTTTCTCACAGATTCGTCTTGCTAACCATTTCTGGAGTACAATCTAATATGACGCGTGACTGACTGACTGGCTGCCTGACTCTTCAAAATGTGAATGTTTTTCTTTGTGCCGAGGTGGAGTGCAGATGATTTTCACACCGGATTAACAGAGATAGAGGTCAGTCTAGCCTTTCCAACTACATTTTTCACATTCACATCGATATCAATTGCCTGTGGTTGAAACGATGCTGACTATCAAGATGAATGAAGCAAGTTACCGAATTCAAATTCATTCCGCTGATAGTGATCGATGCTTGCTGTTGCCATTATTTCATTGGTCAGCTTCATTGATTCCATCTTCTAAATGTTCGCTTGAACTCCCGTGATCTCTGTGTGGTTTTCTTGACAGCCTGTTGGTTGCCGTCTCTAAGTCCTCGAGTTTGTGTGAGATAAAACATAAATCATACACTTCGAAATACAGGTCTTCCAGATAATTCCAACTCGTTCAGCCTATTCCTCTCTCCTCGCTCCATGACGCATAATCCAGGACATCAAAATGAGGAAGATCAGCAGACTAAGCTTGCTGCTATCTTCACTTCAATGGAGTCTTTGCTCAATTTAGCACTGGGGATAAGGTGACACCTAGCAATGTCATATAACTGTTGAATGTGCAAATCAACATAACGAAAGAATAGAAACATTCTCACATCTTTAGAATATCTAATATATAATATGGATCATGAAGTGATATCAGCTAGAAGAGCATTCAAAAACACAGGTATTACAGGACAATCATTTGATCGTAGTCTGAGGCTCATCACTTATATACACCATTAACCCATGAGGAATGGAACTAGAAACGTTCAGGTGACGGGATGATTTCAGTGACTATTCATTCACTGTGACTGAATCAAGTGTTTTACGAAATGTAACTTTTGTTAATTCACAATATATAGCATCAACTAACAGGTGAGTGTTTGCTCCAACAGTGGTCGAAAGTCTGATATGAATTCCAGGTAACGTCTTCCTGTAGTCAGTCAGTCACCAGTGAGAATTAGAATGATTTTCAAGAAGGGATTTGTTGGGATACTCAGTTAGAGTAATATCACACTTACATATATTATTATTTTTGATTACAGCTTGATGCCACACTGTATTTTCAGTTCAAGTATGGAATTTTCAGCATGGATATCGGCAGCCCAAATTTTGCAGGCCGACCACATATATCGCGTGTGCGTCGGCTGAGGATCGAACCCCGGACCATGTACATGGTTGGCGAGAGTCCTAACCACTGTGCCACCGACGCACATCAGTCATTTATATACAAAGAATTAATTTGAATTACCTGATCTATCAACTGTCATTTGAAGCATAAACGTCGCTGATTCAATCTTCATAATATTGACTATGCACAGAATGATGAGTATGATGAGGTTGAATTTTGAACCATGGAACTCCATTGTCCTAAAAATATGTAGTAAAAGGAAAAAGGGATGATTTGTCATTTAGTGTAATTTGAAATGAATGACAGTAACTGAGGTTTTTCTGTCCCCTCGCGTTGCAAGTAAAAAATTCGGCTTCAACAGAACATCTCAAATTCTTCCTACATACTGATGTCCACTACAACGTGGCATTACTAATGCCCGTATTGTCTCATCTCTTCCGACTCCTACCATCACATCAATGGCATCGACGGACTCACGTCCCAGCATTCGATTCCGAATCGAAGGTGTATTCGAGCGATACCCTGGCACGTAAGTGTCCTAATGAGCACTAATTTATGCATTAACAGTATTCACGATTCAAACATTTGAACATTTCCCAAACCATGTTGCACTTTCAAGAGGAAATATGTGGATTACTCGTCGGATGGCGAATAACTTGACTGTGCAGTAGGTATTGTTAGTCAGCGATACTGAAGTAATCTAAACACCGAACAGCTGTTTCGCTGGTTTGTGACAGATTCCATCGGTGGCGTATCTGGCATAATTGAACTCAGAGAGCGGAGTCAATTCTTCTTCTTCTCAGCCTAATCAAACTGTGACACAATTGATGAATTAGACCCCAGGTGAGTGAGACGACCACGTGGTGTTTAGATCACTTGGATTTCGCTGGTTGGTTGATGTGAGGAAGGTAAAGTAACTACCAATCTCAATTAATCAGTGGCATAGAGTGTGATGAATTAATGTTTGCTTTCTCAATTACTATTAATGGTGTCAAGTAAATCACACATCATAATCTGAATTATCATTTCGGACAGTCAGAATTTATTCCTGCTATGCAAGTGCATATCCCATTAAATCAGTAGTATTTGGTGTCGTGCATTCATTTGAATAGTGAGTCAGATCACTACCAGAGAACTGCTGGAAACTTGTGACAGTGGAAAGTATTTTCGCACTGTGCTAGAATGTCGACGACCTGCTTATAACTTTGACTGCTGAAAATCTTCATCTAGTTTATCAACTATGAAAGAATGAACTAGCTATATGACAGAAGATACAGTCAAATTTCGAGACGAAAATCGTCAATGCTACAGCAAAGCAAGGTTTTTTCACAACACCAGTTGTCAAGACATAAAAGTGTACCAATATTAAAGGAGAATAGAAATAAGCTCACACTTTATATTCAAGCCCGCACTTCAGATGTCTAGAAAGAGACTAGGAAAGCTACTCAAGTGTACCATCAAATTTATGGGGCGCAAACACATCCACCTGACTGCGAATCTTCTCAATCATAGTGATTATCTTACGGGTTAGCTTATGTATTTTGCAGCGCTATCATGAAACTGAAAACGGGATGACATTGTTTAGTGATGATAAGAAAGGGGTCGTCAATACGTCTGACAGCTTTTAGTTGTGTCCCTAAAATTTCTCAACGCGTTAGGCAGTTGCAAGCTGGTATAACTCAGCAGCTTACCACACAGGAAAATTACGGAATCCTTCGAAGTAAAGATGGGAGTTAGACAAGGCTGCCTACTATCGCCAATGATTTTCCTGATTGCAGTAGATTGGATAATGCGACAGACAGCGGGCAATGAGGAAACAGGCATAAAATGGACCAACACAAAAACCTTGGAGGATCTGGACTTCGCCGATGATATATCTGATTTTCCACAAACTGGCAGATATGCGAGTGAAAAGCAACAAGTTGGCAGAAGAAGCATCAAAGACAGGACTTCAGGTCAACATAGAGAAAACAGAGGTGATGAAGATTCCTGGGCAAGAACAACAACAACAGACAATGATCAGCATAAATGGGAGGAACCTGAAAGAAACTACCTCTTTTACCTACCTCGGATGCATCGTGTCAACTACAGGCGGAACTGATGAGGATATCAAAGCAAGAATCGGAAAAGCAAGACAAGCTTTCACTACTCTCAAGTCTGTGTGGAGGTCAACAACACTCAGCATCAAAAATAAGATCCGGATTTTCAACTCTAATGTGAAGTCAGTGCTACTCACTTTACGGATCAGAGACTTGGCGCGTCATAAAGAGCACCTCAAACAAACTACAGACCTTCATTAAAAGTTGTCTTCACTCAATACTCAAGACCGGACGGCCAGAAAAGATCAGCGACAGGGATCTCTGGGAACGAATCAACCAGGATTTGATTGTGAAACAAATAGGCAGGAAGAAATGGAGATGGATTGGCCATACTCTGAGGAAATCATCAAGTGACATCACTAGACAAGCCATTGCTGAAGTGGAACCCGAAAGGGAAGCGGCGAGTTTGTCATCCAAAAGTAACTTGGAGGAAATCAAGTGAAGGTGAGATGAAAGTATGTGGGAAGAAATAGAGCCAGGTGAAGACTCTAGCAGAGAACCGAACGCAATGAGGACGCACGGCTGAAGCCCTGTATTCCTCTAGGAATTAAAGGAAATAATAATACTTACCACACAGGATTCATACACTATGTATATTCTAGGTTGTCTTCCATCATTTCTAAAATATACACTCGTTTCTACAGGTTGGTGTGTATAACAGTCACAGTTTTCTCTTTGGCATTACATTTGTTGAAAGGTAAAATTTGCAGCATTCTGGCTGTAATTCGATATGCTTATTTTCATTTGATAATGTTCAGACTACTTTGTATCGTGATTAAAATCATGAACAGTGTACTTAATTGACATAATGTATTACAATGAGTTGACCAGACGTGTCGATTCAAACAATATCAACATCATTGACAAGACAAAGACGCCTCAGTTAGAAAAGAAGACTATGAGTGATTAGAACTTCTCAGACTTTTAATGTGACACGCAGAGGAAAACGAACAAACTGTTAAAAGAAGCATCTAGCGTAAACAGGACTTCACAGGAACACAGAGTAGATCAAGGTATTGAAGATAATCAACCAAACAACAATTCAACAAACCCTTTAACACTAACAGCAAGCATCAATCACTGTCAACTGAGTAAATTTGGAAGATGTCACACTTCACTTTTCTGGTTGAGCAGCATCATTTCAACTACACACAGTCGAAACATATGAGGATGTGAATGCCAAATCTAATTGAAAACCCAAGACAGACCATCGTCCCCACCCCAAAATCAGTTCGGAAATCTTCCGTTCGCCGCCCCTGCTCAAAGAATAAAATTAGTATTTCCAGCACCAATGTTGAGTCAGTAAGTCAGCCTGTCATTCCTTCTATATAGTTCTCAAATTTAGCCAGAGCGTCACAGAAAGCATTTCCAAAAGTCAGGAGATTGATTGATTGTTTTATTATGTTGTTAAATTGAAGTCTGCAGACAACAAGTAAGGAAACGGCTTTCTCTTTTTGCTTAGAAAAATTATGTTTCACTAACAATCAACATAAATGCGAGACCTGCCATCTCAGTACCTAAATTTAAATATGAGACTTTTATGAGGTCAATGCAGAATGTGAACTGGAGAATCTTAGTCAGCAGAAAACTGATCTACATTCTGTCTTGTGTCTTCACAGGATGGACGAGATATCTAAATTTCGTAATTGCTTTCTCCAGAGACCACTGAAATCAGTTGCATGAATTAAGGAAGAAGGAATAGTCAGTGATGGCTCACTCGGTTGATGTTTCCAGAATACCACTCCTTGACATATCCATCAAACTATACTGAATGAGCTCTCACGAATTTTATACACTGTCAGCGAAATTTGGAAATTAGACTTATGAAAAAGGGGCACACAACGCAGCTACAATTTCCAGGACCTGTACAGATTACCGGAGGTCCCACTATACCTAATGCTAGATAAGACTAATTGTGAAATACGAATGGGCTGGTCTAGATGCTTGGACCGGTGAAGGAAAGACTGTCCACAAACAATCTCTGTAACTTCCATTCATGTATGGTATTTTATTGTAATGAGAATGTGAAGATTCCTTAAATGTTAATTACACATTACATAGTATATCATGTGAATATTTATAGCATTGGAACTCACCCTCAATTTGTGTTAAATAATCACTAAATAACTTGACACTGACATAATATATTTTGTTGGACTATTTATACCAAAAACATATCACACTCTTTCATTCAGTGGTCACTGCCACTAACCAATCAGAAATTGACTAAATCTGACTGTTCATGATTGTCTGACTAACCATCACTGAATTGTTCAGCAAGGTGTGTACGTTTGTGAATGAAAATTCACGAGAAACATTTGTATCCATCTCTCTCGCTATGAGAGTCAACAGTAATTTAAGTAGATTAGAAAAATGGCCTCAAAAAAAAAACGGTCATGAATTTTGAAAACAAAATGTAAATTTTGGGTCATTTCTCATATTACTGTTTCGGTCTGGTCAGATATGTTATACGTGATGAAATGTATTATACGCAGGCATATGCGTTATTTGATATCAACTGAGTGTTACAAGAAGTAATTTGTCTGTCTGTTTTTGACATAGAACTTTGCACATATGTGCGGCAGTTCAAGTCGCCACATTCCATGTAGCACACAAGCAAGAGAAGAAAGTAGGCGAAATTTATATTAGAGACAGTAAACAGAGGTGTGAGTCAAAGGAATAGTAATATCGAAGAACAAAACAGTATCATTAGAAATCATAAGTCACAAGGAGTGGGTGCATCTGCGTTAGCCATTGAGAACGATTTTGAGCCATGTCACCAATTGTTTCCAGCCACTGGTTTTTACCGTCCCGAGGACCTCCCCCATTCAGGAAGTCTAAATCTTCCTGTGTGGCTTAAACTAACTGTTGTGGATATCATTGATTGATGAAGCCATGTTTTGGTTTCACCATCACTATCTCTTTTCTAACCTTACCCTATTTCAGCTAATATTGCCCATCGAGGAAGGCGGTGAGTATGCAAACGTAAAACATATCTTAACCACCTCAGTCTATGTAGCTTCACAGCCTCATCAATTGACTTCCGCTCCTTACCTAGCACTCGACGCCTAACCTCAATATAGCTCACCTCATCATACCACTTCACATGGGAGATAGAACGCAGACACCTATGATCAAAGACATCTAATCTTTTCATGTCTTCCGCTCTCAATGGCCAGGTCTCACAGCCATAAAGGAGGATGGAGCGGACTGCTGAGCAGTACACACGCTCTTTGGTTGATAGTTGGATATTAGGTCTACGCCAGAGACGGCGTAAACTGGCATATGCGAAACAAGCTCTCTGTATTCGTGGTGAGATTTCGTCAGAGGTCAACTCGTTGGGGTTGATGGTACTTTCCAAGTAAGTGAAGCGGTCAACGTGCTCTACCACTTCATTTCCTATTTCTAATCTAGGGATAGGTGTAGTCCAATCCTGCAGCATCATCTTACATATTACAGGGGCGAATCGCATGCCAAACATTCGAGAATTGCTGCTCAAGTTGTTCAGAAGACTCTGCATTTTGTCAGCGTCCTCGCCTAGAAGGACTATATCGTCCGCATATTCTAAGTCGACGAGATTATTCTCTGGTAGCAAGTTAATCTCTGAGTCTCTGAAGTGTGTTAGGGTTAAATCCATTAATACGTCTATGATGAAGTTGAATAGGAGTGGGGATAATGGGCATCCTTGACGGACGCCACTAGTCGGCACCACTTCAGATGACAACTCGCCGTAAACCCTCACCTGGCTGCATGAGTACGAGTAGAGTGCCTTGATCAGTGCAATGTATTTTCTTGGCATTCCCTTTACAGCCAAGCATCGACAGAGAACCTCTCGGTTGGCAGAATTGAATGCCTCCTTTAGGTCAAGAAATATAATGATTGTTGAACGCTAGTAAGAATGCCTATGTTCTAGAATCTTTCGGAGGGTGAAGATATGATCATTTAACACCCTCTTCCTGGCCTAAATCCTGCCTAGTTTTCTCGTGTTTGTGCCCCCTGAGAACCACTTAGTCTACGCAATATTACTGAACCTAGGACTTTAGATAATCTATTAGTCAAGCTAATCCCTCTGTGATTATCACAGGAAGACTTGTAAAGGAAGACAGTAAACTGTCTCCACCGTACTTAAATACCTCTGGAGTCATTCCATCAGGTTCTGCGGCTTTGCCTTGCTTCAGATTAGTGACACCTTTAGTAACCTCAGTTGAAAAAGGAGGACCTGTGTATATATCCTATTTAGGGATGTTCGACGGGTTAAGCATGGCTGTGGGCCAATTAAACTGCTCCCAATAGTGCTCTTTCCAGCGTTCCAGTTGTCACACCAAGAAGTAATTTGGTGTGTGTTAACTACCTGTGGAATCAACAGGGCAAACGTGACGCTCGTTGCACAAGAGCCGGTAACATTCGTGTCCTTAGCGGTCTAGTGGACAGCGCTCCGACGGCTGAACATTTCAATCCAGTCAGTTGACAGGAAAACTGAACAAGGTATAATTTAGAGGAGCAATGAAAACTACCGATGAGTATTGAACGGCTCTAACGTTATAATTTGTGAATCATTGTCAGTACGCATACACTGAGTGGTTTAGAAGTTAGCATTCATGCATATTGAGCACATGAGTTGGGTCTCATCGGCTGAAGGACTAGTTACTAAGCACACACAGAATGAAAATATCATAAAAAGTGCGGATTATAATAGACTCTACTACGCCATATGTTGGCCTAGACAAACGATATTCGAAAGACTTGGCGGTTTCTCTTCTCCTTATCCCAAAACGCTAAGCAGAGACAAAAATCGGTTGTACGAGTCGAAAGACGAATCTGGTCTGAAAACATGAACATCCTGATTAAATCAAAAATCCAATGGTTGGACACCATTTATAACCAAAGACCCTTGTCATGTGAAATTTGCGAAAACATATTGAATTATAGTTTGCATTAAGCAGCGTATTAATGTCCTCTCTATTGATGTAATTACTTCCAACAAATCGTTCACTATGTTATTATTATTCCCTTGCGTTCCCAGTGAGACATATGACTTCAAGAACACATCTCCACTTTTTTCTTATTTCTGCCGTCCTCTTCCTCTGGGTCCAAGATTGACTAAGGTCTCGCATCTCTTCTTCATACGAACTCAATCATGTCATTCTAGTACGACGCTTTCGTCGCTTTCCATTTCGATTTCCTTCGAGTAATGGCTTGGAGTGCAATGTCATTTTGCGGTCTCATCAATATTTGCCCGACCAATCTACCTCCCCTTTATCCTACATTTTGGTTGAGCGATTGGCTCTCTCTTGTTGGTATGTTCCCTTAGTCTCTTTTTGCTTCTTCTTTCCGGCTGGCCATTCGATCTTCAATATTGAGCTAGCGAAAGCAGCTGTTGATGAAAGTCTGAAACAGGCTGTTGGAAATCCGATTCTTGACTGATACGCAGTGCACTTTTCTGACCCGTATAGAAGCAATGACCGACTTCACATTGGTGCTGGAAATGCGAATCTTGTTCCTTATGCTGAGTGACAGCGGAAGATTTTCGCTGCCTACCTCTTCCACCAGTTTGATGGTTTTTTCTTGCAAGTCTTCGAGTTTCTCTTACTTTAGACATGTGTTATCCACATACGAAACCCAGATCTTCTAAAGTCTTCTTATCGGTCGCCCAGCGTATTCCTGACTCCTCGCTCCCAAAGCACAGTATGACGCATAATCCAGTCCAACAAAATTAAGAATATCATCGGTGATGAAAAGCAGCCAACCTTCTCTTACTCCTCTGTTCACTTCGAACGCCTCGCAGAGTTTTCCATCGTTAGTTGCCTGACACCTGACATTGTCACATGGCTGTTGAATGAGGTTGATACATACTTGGGCATTGAACGCCGTAGTCTTGAAGTAAGTTTAAATTACTTCTCTAGCTACGCTGTTGAAAGCCTTCTCAAAGTCAACAAAGTTTTTTTTCTGTGATGACGATGCGTAGAGTTGCAATTTCATCAGCACATGATTTACCTTCCCTGAATCCAGCTTGTTCCTGGCGGAGTTCTGTATTTAGTATATTTTTTCTTCTTTCCAGGATGATCCGACTTAGTATTTTACTTGGCGTGGACAAAAGCATTATTCCACGCCAGTCATTTCTTGCACAGGTCTAATTTGCCCTTCTTTGACTGTGTGACGAGGTAGCTAGTCCTTCTTCCAGTCAGTAGGCACCTTTCTTTCTTTCCAATCTTTTTCCAGTAATGGAGTGAAAACATCTGCCGTAATCTCTGGAGACGTCGTCAGTACTTCTGGAGAAGTGCCGTCTTGTCCTGCAGCCTTCCAGACTTGCATTCATCAGCTTGATCACATTCACGATTTCTTCTCTCGTTAGAGGAGTGGCGTCCACTGGCATTTCCGTGTGTACAGTTGGTAACGGTGTACTTCTGGGCTAGTTGGCGGTGGTGGTCGATTGAATATTCCTTTTAAGTGATCAGGCCATTGCTTGATTTGCTACTCCTCCTTGGTGATCACGTTCCCTTGAGCAACTTTTAGTGGTTTCGTCATCTGGGTTGATGTCTTCTCGGATAGAGACTTGGTGTCTATCTGATATCGTATCCTGATGTATCATTTGCCTGCGGTCAGCCTGTTCTGCTTCAGTTGCCAGTTAGAATGTCGGTGGCGTAGCGATTAGGACGCTCGCCAACCATGCACATGGTTCGGGGTTCGACCCCAGGCCGACACACTCCTTTACCTCGCTAAGCCAGAAATAATGCTGGTGAAGAGAAAAGGTTGGGCATGAGGCTAGCAACCCTATCCTGTAAAATAAACGCTGCTACAGAAACTTCAAGCCACTGTCTTGAAGCCCTATGTTCCACTGGGGAACGTGAAGGAAAGAAAAATGTCGTAGAATTATGGTTTGTCTTTTCTAGCACTCTTCTTCACTGCCTTATTCAGTGCAGTGTATATTGAACTCACCTTTCCTTCTGTTGTCCATCTTTGCATTGGGGCATTTCTTTCACCATCCTGCTCTCCCTTGCTCGATTAGCTTCCAGGTATCATTTGAGAGCCATTCCTTGCCTTGTCTCTTCCTTCTTCCTAGAACAGTTTTACGCGTTTCATTAAATAACTCTTTCAGAGAGTTCCAATGTTCTTCCAAACACGTTTCCTTAGTGATGCCACGTAGTGTGCCCGACTTTGCTCTGATCCAATCTGTGGCGAAGACATCCCTTGCAGTTTCGTTCTTCAGTTTTTGAATTATGAACTTGAAATACAGTGGTCTGTCTCCATTTGTTTTCATGGATTTCAGCTTCACCTTGAAAGTCCGTTGAACTAGCTAGGTAATGGCCTCAGCGCGAATCTGCTCCCCCTCTCGACTTTGTATCCAGCAGACTGCTTGCGTCTCCACATCCTTGAGCAGCATTGGTATTAAATCTATTTGGTTTGTGTTATGTTTGTCGGGCGAAATCCATGTTGTTGAAAGAGCAGAAGTCTGCGACAAACTCTCCGTTCTCATTCATTTTGCTGAATCAGAGCCTCTCAACCTATGATGAGTTTTCTTCGTGTACTATTTGCTCCCAGTTGAGCTGGCATTCATATTGCTCAAGAGGATTTTGATGTCACCATTCGAGATGTTGTCCTTTACTGTGTGTAGTTTTCTGTAGAAATCTTCCTTCTTTTCTTGTTCCGCGTTTTTGTTGCACTGTGCTCAGCATTGCATGATAATTGTAACCTCCTTTTCATGCTTGTGTTTTGAATCTTGCAGTCATGATCCTCCAAGATGAAAGTGGTTCGCACTGCATTAGGGCTTTGGCTTCCACTGACGACATCATGATGGCCACTCCCTCAGTGTGTTCGTGGTTGTCATCTGAGTGACCAGAGTAGATTATTGACTATTCCGTTGACAATGTCGCCGATCCACATCCATTCCATCTGCTTTCGTAGATACCCAGTACTTCTAAGCCATATGTCGCATCTCTTTGCCTACCTGGGCACCCTTCAAGTCTCGTACAATGGACGGATATTCCACATACCCATTCTTACTCTTGCTTTCATTGAAAGAAGACACATTGGCTGACTGAGTGGCTCCTCGAAGGCTTTCACAAGCCCGCTGTGTCATTTCGCTTCTCCATTTCGAGCGAAGAATAAGATTTTAGGATTTCATCATGAGCTGACATTGGTTAGAGAACCATTGGAAATCCTGGGGTACTGGACAGCTGTTTCGTCCTAGTTTGGGACTCTTCACAGCACGCACTCATCGAGGTTCAAACCCAAGACCTACTGGTAACAAGAAGAGCTTGTATACCATTAAGGCACTAGGACCCGATCCAATGGCCCATGAATACTAACTTCTGCCAATTCACGATATAGCGCAATCGCTAGACAATGTCTTTGGCGAATATTTGCCGATGGATCGAGTCCCAGTGGCTTAATGGTCTACGAGCTCGCCTTGTAACCAGAAGGACCTGGGTTCGAACCTCGATGAGTGCGTACTGCTGAAGAGTCCCAAACTGTGACGAAACAGCTGTCCAGTACCCCAGGATTTCCAATGGTTCTCTAACCAATGTCAGCTCATGATGAAATCCTAAAATCTTATTCTTCGCTCGAAATGGAGAAGCGAAATGACACAGCGGGCTTGTGAAAGCCTTCGAGGAGCCACTCAGTCAGCCAATGTGTCTTCTTTCAATGAAAGCAAGAGTAAGAATGGGTATGTGGAATATCCGTCCATTGTACGAGACTTGAAGGGTGCCCAGGTAGGCAAAGAGATGCGACATATGGCTTAGAAGTACTGGGTATCTACGAAAGCAGATGGAATGGATGTGGATCGGCGACATTGTCAACGGAATAGTCAATAATCTACTCTGGTCACTCAGATGACAACCACGAACACACTGAGGGAGTGGCCATCATGATGTCGTCAGTGGAAGCCAAAGCCCTAATGCAGTGCGAACCACTTTCATCTTGGAGGATCATGACTGCAAGATTCAAAACACAAGCATGAAAAGGAGGTTACAATTATCATGCAATGCTGAGCACAGTGCAACAAAAACGCGGAACAAGAAAAGAAGGAAGATTTCTACAGAAAACTACACACAGTAAAGGACAACATCTCGAATGGTGACATCAAAATCCTCTTGAGCAATATGAATGCCAGCTCAACTGGGAGCAAATAGTACACGAAGAAAACTCATCATAGGTTGAGAGGCTCTGATTCAGCAAAATGAATGAGAACGGAGAGTTTGTCGCAGACTTCTGCTCTTTCAACAACATGGATTTCGCCCGACAAACATAACACAAACCAAATAGATTTAATACCAATGCTGCTCAAGGATGTGGAGACGCAAGCAGTCTGCTGGATACAAAGTCGAGAGGGGGAGCAGATTCGCGCTGAGGCCATTACCTAGCTAGTTCAACGGACTTTCAAGGTGAAGCTGAAATCCATGAAATCCTGTAACCAATCAACCAAACCCTACAAACCAATACTTGAATAAGATTTTAATTTTAATGTTTTTGCGTTTTTCAGTATATTCTCTGTGTTGAACTTTCACTAGCATTTTGAAAGATTTGGTGTTTTTGGGTTGCTAACTTCACGCTCAACCCTCGCTCTATAACCGTGCTTGGGACTGGCTAAAAACTAACGAGCTAGTGAATCAGGCGAGTTTAATAAGTCGTTCATACTGTCTGTGAAATATACTTTTGTCTCCAGTATAACAAGTAACGAGGTCAGTGACTTCTATGGCCTTTCCTCTTTTGATGTTCTTCGGTGTTTGAAATCACTAAACCCTACCCATAGACTAGGTCTTGATGGTGAACCTGCTGTTGTCCCCAAAAAAGTGCTGATATTTCATGTAACCCTCCTATAAACATATTCGATACTTCCTTATCCTGTAATGTTGTAGCTGCTGCTTGGAAAGAGATTGAAATCATCCCTGTAGCCAAGTCATGTTCTTGTAACAATGTGGAATTTAGACCTTCTGCAATCACCTCCCCGTTTTCAAAATCAAATGAGAAATTATGCACACTCAAAAGTGTGTGCTCTGTGATAAGTTGTAATGATCCGAAACACTTTGGTTATAGGCAGGGAAGAAGTACTTTAGATGCTGCCGCTGTATCACATCATCACGTTGTGTCCTTCTTAGATAAATGTGCGTTATACTTACCTCGAATACACATCTGCTCTTAGTTCATTGTCTAGATCCCTCTTGATTAATAAGCTTTCCTAATGCAAACTGAGTTCTTGTTGCTTATTGGATGCATTCTTATTTCTCAAACACAATGCAGTATACTGTGCATAGGTGTGAAACTTCTTCTGACTTGCTAATTGAAGGTGGTATTCCTCAGTTCGCTGTTCTATTTCCTTTCCTTTATTCTCACTTCTGACATAGCTTATCTCTCCCAAATGAAATCAACTTCATCCTATCCACTGATGATCTGACCGTGTCACTTCCTGGCGTCTATCAAACAGACTGGGTTTTTTTGGACGTCAGTCAGTGGTCTAAGCTGAATGGTTATATCCCTACAAAATCACAATTTTCTGACTTCTTTTGTACACAAGCGTCATCTACAACGATTAGTTGATACACGCAATTCTTGTAGAATAGAGAGAGCCGTAATAAAAACTGTGTTGAACACAAAATACCATGGTATATTTCTATGACCTAACCTAAATTGGTCGACTCATATTTTAGAATATGACATGTAAGTGAACAATATATTTTTCAATTAGACACACTTCAGGCTTCAACCTGATTTACTTAGATTTATACATCAAAACTTTCAACAATAACCTGTCATTTGTGGATCAAATAATAATAGTATTGTAACTTACAATATTATTAATGTGTTAAATGTTTTGAACGTCAATGGTCGCCATGGCTATAATGATAACAAATAATCATAATATGTTATAAGCAAGTGGCCATAAACATACCGGAGATAGTAACATGCGTATACGTAGTTAATTCGGTTAATAAATTAGGTCAAATCTTACAAGCTGAGTTATACTGAAGGCAAAAAATATCTAGAGCGTTTCCTGCATGAGTTCAGGTTTCGGTTGGTTACAGAGGTGATGAGTTGACTTAGTGGAACACCACTTGTCTCACTCACAGCCTTTTGTTCACATCTGAAAATGACAAAATCCATTCTGAGTAGTATTGCAAGAAAGACGAATGCACTTTGAGCATTACATTACAACAGGTATGATGCCAGAGTAAACGAATCGCAGATGTAGAGTTTATGTAATACACACCTAACTGTCTTAACGTAGAAAGTCAATTTTTTTAGCAATTCTGGATGATGGAGGAAGGTGATAGGATGTAATAATTCCAACATATTTTATGCTTGACCCAGTTTCTATTTCAGTGGCTCCTATGGTTCAAACATAATGTGAATGGATCGGATAGTGCAGATCAAGTTAATGATTAAGCTGAAGTCATTTTTCTGGCAATCAGAGGTACTCAAGTGGGGAACACTTAGTTTTTATCACCGGGATACATCTGACCAAAATCAATTCACTTTGAAACAGTCAAGTCGGCGCGTCACAGCCAACGATTCATTCACATCATCAGCATTTCAAACGAAGTTGATTTGTTGTTGCGAGCGAGTACAAAAGTATCAATTGTTAACATGCAAGATTTAGAGTAATAAATAAATGAAAGTACAATTACACAATGAAAGTATAGTACGATTATGAGTAATAAAACGGGTCACTACAGATTTCTCTCAGAACAGGCAAGTCGTGCGAGGAAAAAGATGCAACAGCAAAGTCGTATCCAGTCGACAGACTGGTCTTCCTATTTGAAGCGACCTGTTCAACTACATATTCTAAACTAGACCAATATCAGACTTGCAATAATTTTAGCTGTGTCAATGAATTCACACGAATGTTACATTGCCAGGAAACAACAAAACACAGAAGCGGATGTCGACGAGGAGAACTCTTGAATACGTGTTGGAGAGTCAATGTTCCAAAGGGTCAACTTTGTTTGCCAGAGTCACATATTAGCAACTGGTTGTACCACGTAACATATTATCAACATATTGACATGTTTTAGAGTGATGATGGATAGACAAATAACTCCATGAATAAATCAAATACCTTTCGAAGAATGAAAAATGAATTCCCTACAAGTGACTTTTAATATCTTATTCATACATTTATGAGCATCTACTGTTTCACGTCAACTCATTGAAAGAGTGGTAGTAATTTTTTATCTTAGTCATTGTCAATGCAAAATATAGAAGCTGTGAAATCTGGATTAACATATTCTGCGCAAATAAGAATTTTAGGCGAAATACGCGATGCAATCAGATCAAATCATGTGGTATAATGCAATCGAGGGATGGTCTCGATTTGTGGTGAGACAATTTAAACACAGTAGTAAAATAAGACATTGTGATTAGATATCGAATCTCAGTTTGAGCAGAAATCGCTAGATTAACATTGTGAATCTCAGACAGCTTCCAAATAACATGTGAGAAATTCCATAGCTGAAGGTTAATGAAATAACAAGTATTGAAAATGTATAAATGCACATTCTCTTCAGAAAACAAAAGAATCAAATCAATTTGCTCAATTCACTTCGCATCCGAATGATATGTAGTGCTGAAGCATTGACGATCAATAGGGAATACCCAGATGTCTCTATACAGAGAAAGCCCATTCAACCCCTCAAACTTCCACGGTCTTAATCCATCTATCCAAAAGTAGGATAATCCTGAGTCGTATTTTAGCTGTACCCCTTTTTAACGATTTTGTTTATTCTTTCATCATGTCAAATGTCACTCTTATTATTCTTCCTATGAATTGTTCCCGGTATTTTTTCACAAAAAAGTCGCCTTTCCAGCTAATGTATGGGAGAAAACCACGCTTACCGGTGCACCATAAGACTTGGCCACAACAACAAAAATGGAACAGTAAGAGATGGACAAGTGAGCGGAAACAAGCTGTTCAGAATACACAAGAGAAGCGCAAGATAGACATCAAAAATTATGGCAAGAAACAAATCAAAGCTTGGAAGGTGTTTGAAGTAGGTGACCAGGTGAAATGTAGAGAACGAAAGTATACTACCGGAAGTGGACCAGGATCCGGAAAGCTTCTGCCGAAGTGGGAGGGACCATATGTGGTCACATCGAGACGCGGTCCAGTGTACACAATAAAGAGAGGAGATAAAGAGAAAAGAGTAAACGCCAGTCTGCTGCAAAGATGGAGAGAAGAATGACAAGACGAGGTACCAGAAGAGCAGCGGGATAAAACTTCTGTGCGGCGATCAAGGTGGTTACAGGAGAGACTTTATAATGAGGGGCGAGTGTGGTGAGTGCTACTTATAATCCGATATAAGTAGTATATCAGAAACGAAGTAACAAATGTTCGGCACACTGGAAAGAGCAGTCAAAGAAGAGAACCATAAGAAGAATGTTGCCATATGATGCAGAATCCAAGAAGCTATCAAATGAGACGATATTCGACCAACTCGTCAAGGATGTGGTAAAAAAGATGTGCAAATGGCCGGTTGAGAATATGGTATACCAAATTTAGCTATGTACCATACGTTTCACCAAATAAACATTCCTTTCAGTCTTCTCGGTCTTCTCTCCTTTACACTACTTGTCATTCTAAATCAATTTGGTTTTAAAACTGTTAATCTTGTATTCATGACAAATAACCATCACGAACTACAGTAAATCAAAATAAGTGTTGCAGTGAAGAGACTCTTTACAAGAACGAGTTTATTATCAGGCTGTACAATCATATTTGATATGCTTCCCAGGAAATGATCACTAGTGGGGACATTCAACCATACGTGTGTAGACATCAAATAATAAAAATGTTTGTATCAAATGCAATTCAAATATTGCAAAACAAATCGTGCTGTCGCTCAGGCGAGAGAGCTTAACGTTTACATCAACGGAAAAGAAAAGTCGGCTGCTGAAAAGCTATTAGAGTTTCACCGCAAAGCAGGTCTCGGTCACCAATTTACAAAGATGACTTTTGAAGAGATTTGAAGACTGATAACCACTCGAGTTTCAGATCCACATTGGACTTAACATTTTTAGCAAGTGTACCATATACAAATTCTGCTTACAAATGTAGATTAAATGAAAACGTGTTTCCATATTCTACTTATGAATCAGTGAATGATTATCAAGGTAGTAATAATAATACCAAAACAAATTCTCTAAAATATTTGCATAATCACGGTGGACAACCATTATGAATGTGTCAGTAGAACATGTGATTTTGAAGGTGTAAAGAGGAATAGTAACTGCTGTCTCATAGTAATTAGCTAGAGAATACAATCAGATAATGTAGTGTGTAGAAAGTACATAACATAAACTGTAAAAACTAAGGTGAAAATATGCAGTTATAACAGTGTTTGTTATTGATAATAAGGACAATAGTTAGAAATATTTGTACAAAGAGTACAAATACTTGTATCTGATTGAGAGAGTAAGGACATTTGGCAGCCGTGAAGAGCTCAGTTATTTATTATTCAGACATATTACTATGCAATTATTAATATTCAAGTTGAAATACGTGTAGAATACACTTTCAAATAAATACGTATAAAGGAGATAGGGGAGAATTCAGCGCAGAAACCTGTCTTCATTGACAAAGTTATCTCTGCAGGATTCACTGTGGTATTTGAGTCTACTATGGTATGTGATTTTACAGCTTTAGAATGAAACCACTGAAAAGATTCACACCTCGCTCAACGTCGTTGCTCTATTGGGGATGGCTGTGTGCCATCTGAGAGAATGGAGTTTATTAACCAGGTCTCAGCCCTCAAGAGAAATGATTATTATTATTATATTATTGTATCCTTTAATTCCTACAGGAACATAGGGTTTCAGCCGCGCGTCTCCATTGCGTTCGGTTATCTGCTAGAATCTTCACCTGGCTCCATGTCTGCCCACACGTTTTCATCTCCTCTCCAGATGACCTCTTCCAAGTCACCCTTGCACTGACGACCAACTCGCCGCTTCCCTTTCGGGTTCCACTCGAGCGATGGCTTGTCTAGTGATGTCACTCTATGGTTCCCTAAGAGCATGGCCAATCCATCTCCATTTCTTCCTGTCTATTTGTTTCACAGTCGGTTCCTGCTGGGTTGGTTCGCTCACTGCCAGAGATCTCTGTTGCTGATCTTTCCTGGCTGACCATTTGATCTTGAGTACTGAGCGAAGACAACTGTTAATGAAGGTCTGTAGTTTGTTTGAGATGCTCTTTATGACGCGCAGTGGCCAAGTCTCTGATCCGTATAGTAAGTAGCACTGACTGACTTCACATTGCAGTTGAAAATCCGGATCTTACTTTTGATGCTGAGTGCTGTTGACCTCCACACAGACTTGAGAGTAGTGAAAGCTGGTCTTGCTTTTCCGATTCTTGCTTTGATATCCTCGTCAGTTCTGTCCGCCTGTAGTTGAAACGATGCATCCAAAGTAGGTAAAAGAGGTTGTTTCTTTCAGGTTCCTCCCATTTATGCTGATTGTTGTCAGTTGTTGTTGTTGCTATTGGTGGTGTTGCCCAGGAATTTTCATCACCTCTGTTTTATCTATGTTCACCTGAGAGAAATGATGATCACTTTCAATATACATCGGTACTATCTCTTGCTCACACTTAAACCTGTTTGTTGAATACATGACAAAGTAAAACAATGCCATTTACTAGAAGACATTTTGACCGTCATTTATTCTTCACAATCTTATCAGTTGTCACCACATCACTTTGAAGTTTGAATTTTACAATTCACGAGGACTTGACATATCGCGCTACCTTTTGATATGGTGGCTTACACAATTTCACTGTTGGTGCGTTGACAAGTTTTGCTGATGAATGTCGAGTAGTAGAGGATTAATCTTTCATTTTAATTGGACAGTACTTGCGGTTATTCAATGACAACCTCTGTCTGGTGTTACATTAACTCAAAGATGCATAGGTGCAAACCAACAAGTTCGCAGAGCAGGGTGGTAGAGAACACAAAACTTAAAGTGGACATGGAGAACAGTGAGGTTATCAAGATATCTAACCACCATCAACAATAACAACCAGGAAGAATCATCATCATTGAGAGATGTCTAAAGAAGGTGGACTCATTCACTTGTGCAGTCAGCGTCGTTTCAACTGTAGCTAACGCAAATGAAGATTTCGAAGCCATTCAGGATTGACAAAGCGAAACCGATGTTCATTACTCTGAAACCAGTGTGGGGATCTGGTGAACTCAGCATGAGGAATAAAGTGAGGACTCTCAACACGTGTGTAGTTCAGATACTAGAAGCACTGTCGAATTAAATCACATGTCAGGCCCTCCAATGGGATGTAAATAGAACACGACGTGTTGACTTGGACTCGTCAAGTGACATTCAGTAGATGAAGACATGTAGATCATCTTTTAGCATGCGAAAAGTGACTGTCGATAAGAGGATGAGATGGAGATGTGTCGTTGAAGCCTGTTGTGGTCCACTTGGCACATAAAGGAGTAATAATATGTTCTTCATCGTCAGATTATGTTTGGGATTTCGCGTTATCCTGTAGAATGCTGCTTATCCTTACACTGTAGCCAACATTATTGCAGAATGAGTCTTTGGCATCGTTACCTTTTCATTTCAATATAAGTCTTACTGAATATGCTATTCTCAATACACATTGCACACCCGTGTTCATTTCCAGTGAACAAAAGACATTGAAGTGAAGTTAAATTAACTTGAAAGCCAATTATTGCGGACATTTAGAAAAACGTGAGCAAAGAATAACTTCATCGAAATTGTCCTCAGTAGGCGCTGCAGTTGCAGATATATGTATATATATATATAGACTATTCCAGAATAGTTGTCATTAAAGATACTGAAGGTGAGGACGGTGTCTGAACCAACTTCTCCTTTTTAAACAAAATTAGGCTTCGAACTGTTGATCTTAACAGCAGCAAGTAGTAAACAAATTCGAAAGGTAAAATGAAGATTATCCGGTGTGCTGTAGATGACTTTGAAAGCTTCGTCAGCATTAACGTTGTGTTGCGTATCCATAACATCAAATAGAATAGCTCTATGTATGAACGTTTTCCGTCCTTTACTCAACCACTCAGGAAGATGTTTGGAGATGCGAAGAAAAACACGGCTAATTGGCAGGCCTATGAAACTGTCTTCTCAAATGCAATCAAGTTTACTGATACACACAACAGATGCGAAATTGGGCAATTTATCTTTAACTCGGTGTGGTTTCCGAGATACAGCATACGTAATTAATCAGCAGTGAACTTTTTCTATCAGCGTATTCCTTAGGCGTTGTGTTAATATCTCACTGATGTTATCCTCGAGGAACTGGAACAAAAAGGCTTGATATGAAAGAAGCCTTTTCAGGACTGTGCCTGCTTTGGCCTGCACTGAATTGTGACTCATATTCTTATCGATGAATTCTGCTGGATAACCGTTCTCACCCACAGACTCTCTAATAACACTGACCTCTTCATCACGACATTCATCAGAGTGGACTGACACTGATTAAAATTCGTGAGATTTTGTTCAATATAGTCTGATGGATTTAGTCAGAATGAAGTCGTCAATTCTGTTTGATGTGTCAGTAGCGATATTGTTGTCTATTCGTGTTGTTTCATCCGTAGTTACTTCATCAGTTGCCACCACATCACTTCGAAACTTGCGTTTTACATTTCTCGAGAATGTCATGTCACATGTCGTGTCACCTTGTGAAATGGTGTCTTACACTTGTTCACCATTGGATGTATCAACAAGTTTTGGTGATGAATTTTCTATAGGCCACACATCCTGTGCATTTTTGTCCTCAAACTTTAATTATGTTCGAAAATGCAATAAGAGTGTATAATGTTGCATACGAAGGTATCTAGCTTCTCAAATAACTACTCTTTCGTTCCAACTTCGCAGTCCTTGGTGTTCTTCGGTGATGACTAATGTCTGATGTTGCACTAACTCAAAGGTCTACAGGTGAAAACAAACAAGTCGGTTGGAACGGGAGTCAGGAAAGACGAAACATGAAGTGGATATGGAGAAGGGTGATGTGATCAAGATAACTAACCAACATCGACAACAACAACAAATAGCACGAATCATCAACAATGGGAGACATCTAAATAATACCACTTCTTTCACTTGTGCGACCAGCATCAATTTATCTACAGGTGGCACGAATGCAGTTTTTGAAGCCAGCCAGGATTGGCTCTGAAATCAGTGCGGAATTTTCGTGAACTCAGCATGAGGAATACATTTGGGACTGTTAACAATTGTGTGTGGTGCATACACTGGACGAACTGTTGAATACCATAACATGTCAGGCCCTGGAGTGGGATAAGAATGATAAACTACAAATTGACTTTGATTCGTTAGTTGATACTGATGAGATGAAGGCATATGGACAACCCTGCTGAAAACCTGCTGGGGATAAGAGGATGAGATCTAGATGTATTGATGAAGACAACTGTGTGATTATCAATAGGGTCTTATTAGTTATGTATTGTTGAGAAATTTGTATCAACCTGTAGAATGCTGCTTATCCTTACAACGTGGTTAACACTATCGAATAGTAAGGCTTTCATCTCGTTTTCTGCTAGCGTCTTAGGAGTACTTCAGTTGGGATGTATTCTGTTTCAGAGCTTCACTTTACGCCTTACTGAAGACACTCATTTCAATACACAATGCATGGTGGTGTTCACGCCTAATTGAATGGCCTATATAACCTGCTCCTCGGCCGCAATCAACTCGAAAGTTACCCACAGAGGACGCGAAGGCAAAATCGAGGAGGTTGCGAAGACATGGCCTGTATTATTCAGCAGCGCTGAATGCTGTTTTCACCGCCGTATTTCTTGCGCATTGTGTTTATATCTCACTGACGTTATCTCCGTGTAAGTGAATTCCCTCACAGAATATACCTTCTTGAAAAGCATATCATGTATGATTGCACAGGTTGGTAATAAATCCATTGTCACAGTTCTCCGAATCATTTGTTTCGCGTTTTACTTTATGTGCATAATAGCAATATGACCAGTATCAGGTAGATAAGAACTGATTAATATACGTGGAAAATAGATTTCATGTGAAGTTGACATCCATTTAGTCGATACTAGAAAGCGACACTCACTGAATAAGTGTTTCAAACGTTGTGATAGTATAAAATTATAACCAAACCATAGGTTGAAAGCACCATCCATAGGCTACCTGGTGATAGTGTACGAAACCATTTTCCAGACAATCTCAGTGTTTCTATTTTGTACAGTCAGTTAGTGACAAAATCTAACTTTAAATGAACGAAGAAATTCTTAATGAAGTTAAGCAAATCTTTCGAGGAGATACATCTGGTTTTGTGCGGATTGCTATGAGTTGGGCGGCTGAGTTGTAGTAAATTCGTCGTTTCCTTGTGTCATTTTGTGTAGAGTGTCTGTTTCTTGTTGTTTGATAGGATATTGAATATAACTGTTATGAAAGCGTGATGTCTGTGTGCATTGGTCGGGATGTAGAAGCTTCTGGTTTAAGTCAGCAGTGCGAAATAATGTCGGTTCAAATCACACCTTCAACTTACAGCCCGAGAGATACTTGTTGGGAGTTTAGTAATTAAACAACGAGTCACACCTCCACTGCTTCAACAGTGAAGACAGATATCATCAGGTGAAACTGCGAACTTCTGATGTCGTTTACATTTCACATTCCATTTATTGATTCTTCATACATAACAACCAGTGAAATGCAGTAACCCAAATCAATTGATGCCGACATATTCATGAAATATTCTCTGAAATGTCAATATTACCGATTTTGACAAATTCATGTGTTTTCAAATCATAAATAGTGATGATTTGTAATCCAGTTTATTGTTTTCTTTTGGTTATATTCTCCAGTCTGAGTGAAACCGGAAGAAAGTTAACTCACCCACCATATACCTTCGGATTGGAGGAAAGGTTGGACATTTCATTCAGCTAACTGAGAAGGGTGAATTAGGCCTTTGCAAAAACAAGCGGGAAAGCATGATTCACACATTCAATTATTCATCTCGATACGTGACACAAATACACGCAATCAATACCACTTCTGTTACCTCCCTCTTTCAAGAAAGTAAAACTGTATACAGACGTGATTGCAAAGATTTGGGGGAGAAAGTATTAACCGAAAAGAGCCGCTTCGACAGAACTATGTGATTTCTTCAGCGATTATTCAACAATGTCATGAACACCGAAATCGCTTCCATCCACACAAACTGTGAACACGACTACTCAATACAATGAGAATGTCGGATTCCTCCTGCTGTTCAGCGTTTCCATACTGTAAGTGTCTGTTCGTGACCAAGGCAGATTTGACACGAATGACACATCCACCACTAAAATCAATTATTCAATTACTATGTCATCACACAAGGTCACCACATTTTGTCAAATAACACGAAGGCAGTTTATGCATATACATTTATTAGAGAGGAACTAATCTACAAAAAGAAGAAGAAGAATACACAACATTTAAAAAAAGAAACGTATTCGGTTAACTAAAATCCGAGGAGAGCGTTTGAAAAAACACAGTTGAATAATAGTTTTTCACCTTCAGTATCTTTTAGCACAGCCATACTCTATGTATTACTCTCTTCATAGCATTGTCTTACTTCGTCTATTTCCGGGTGAATATCTCAGTTTCTTGCAAACCAACTTTTACACAGCCTGGGGAAAGATAAGAATCAAGTCATGAATACTCATAAAACCAACTTTGTGAAATACGCAGCTCAGTTTTGGATTGTTTAGAAGAATGTGCTTTATTTATAAAGAATGAAATGCCACTGAGTAATTTGCAGTAGCTTTACTGTCTTTACCAGTGGCATTTATCGTGCACAGAACGCTGTTTCAGTGTTATCTTCAGCCAGAAGGAATTACGAATAAGGAATAGACAAAAACCTGTCTCTGAGCAAATCTGGATTCAGGAAGGGATTTAGATGGGCCATGCATTGAGAAGACGACCGAGTGATACCATATGTGAGGCAACTGCTCGAGGGGAGTTGAATGTGAAATGATTAGTTGGTTGACTGTGGGTGGCACGGAGTTTATCACGTGTGTGGAGGTCACGAGAGCCTATAAGCAGTGATCTATATAGCTGGAGAGGAATTCTAAATTCAATTACTGGTTTAAAACTATTGTAGGCGTTTTCTTGACACTTGTCTCTTCACACGAAACCCGTGCTAAGTACGGTACAGCAGCGTTGTTACATTCTGCTGCCCACACCAGCATAATGTCCAGTCAGAATTACTCTGGTTGTAACCCCAACGAGTTACAAGAGAAAAGTTGCTTCATACTGAACAGGATTTTCGCTGTCAGAGGACATGAATTTAGCCGTCTACTTGCAAGAAGTGAAATGCCTGTTGACAATCATTTCAATTATATTAGTCATCCACAGCACACCAGTGGCACGAATTACAGCCTCCAATGTTCGCCGTGATACGACTTCATCTGAATTTGAGAAGTCCAGGGAGGAAAACGTTCGGCAAACAGTGAAGAAGAATGAGCAGAATACATGAATTATTAAATTGCAAGAGAAGACGTTGAGTTAGACCAGCAGAAAGACTCAACTTCCTAATAATAGAAGTGAAACTTATTATTTCACTAAAAACAGACAAGATGTGAGGCGAACAACAAAGGTTTGAAAAGAAACTGATGCCAAGATAAAAGATATTCGATCTACTTCCTTTCACAGTGTCGTCAATATTAAGACAATCAGTCAACGCCTGTTTTGTTTGTATCTGAATCTAAAATAAACAAATTGTATGACATTTAGATGGATTTGGTTCATGACGATGTGATTTGAGATAATGTGATAACTTCAGATAAGAATACAATGTAGAAGCAACTGGTATGGATGACGTCAAGTCGTCGATATATTTAGTGCAATCAGCCGCGGGAGAGTACAGAAGATCATGCAGAACGAAGATAGAAATTGAGAAATCTCAGCGCCTTGAGGTGCACGAGTTTCCGTTGGCAACGAAGTGTGGCACTCTACATCGAAAACAGTTTGTTGGCTTCCCCCTAATATAACCAGCTTTACAGGAGCAAGTGAATTTATAAACTCCCAGAATTTCCAATGGTTCTCGAACTTATGTCAGTTCATGAAGAAAGGCTCCAACCGATATATGAACATATATCGCAATTAATTCAACCAATACTGCTCTTGTTATTATCATGATTGTCATATATTGTGTCTATTTGCTCTCGAGAGTGAATGAAGTATGATAAAACTGATAGGTAATTGTTCATTAGATTTAGCACAAAAAGAACGCTACTGTACATATAATCTAACATCGAATGTGTGTGACGAACATGAGGAACAATAGGCAGAATACATGAGTAAATAAATTGTAAGAAAGGCGTTTGAGTTATGCCTTTAATTCTCCATATCCCCACTACACGTCGAAAGAAACCTTTTCTCAGAAGTCAGAAGGATGTGAGAATTATTTCTTATTACTTTGTGTTCCCAGTCGAACATAGGGCTTCAATATACAGCATCAAGTTTCGGTAGCAGTCTTGTCGCATTTTACAGGATGATGTTGCGAGCCTAATGCCGAATTCTCTCTCTTGACGATTCTTGTTACTGAGGGGTGCGTCGGTCGGTAATGGAACCCTGGACCACGAACATTGTCGGCAGGCATCTTACCAATGTGCTACAGACGTGTATAAGAATAAGTCTGTCTTATTCATCAAATGACTTTTTCTGGCAAGTATACGTGACACCGCAATTGTGACACTGGACACATGCTACAACAGCCGAAAAAAGAAGCTTGAATATCCCGTGAAGGAATACAAATGAATGAAGAACTGTGCAATATTCTTATGAATACTGTATGCATATTAATTAATAAAATTATTAAGTAGTTTGGATTTAATGTTTATGTTATCACTTATAAAAGAAAACTCACCAAGAACCCGGACGATATCCTTTTCTCGTCACCAGCTCATCTTGGGTTGGTGGTTGCAATGAAACTGTCTTTTCACAGTCATTATCTTGAATTGTTAGTGTGAAGTCATCATGCAAAGTGAAGTTCATCCCTTCAAAGTGAACAGTCATTTGTCCTAACAATAAAATAAGCAGGAGTGTAATGTGTAGTTTGAAGGAAAACTTTGAAGTCTCTACACGTGAACATTGTTATGATTGAAGGGAAATAATAGTGATTTGATGATCAAGTAAGCCTTGGAGTTCAGTTGATATAGAACAGTGGGAACAGTTCTTAAGTCATTGATTCATTTCTTGCAGCAATACACAATTTGTTTCACCCTCAATCGCCACCAAGTTTACGTCAGTAGTAGTCTGTCAGTCCATTACTATCCAATCAACACTCACACATTACACAAAGTAAAATGGAAGATGATGCTTAGAAATGACAGTATTGAGAAGACAGTGAATACTCAGTAGTTATGCTGAATAAAGACCATTCAAACTGTTTGTGAGTGGAATAATCCATAGACTCTTCAGAGAATGAGACCAGGATCTTCGTGTGACTGGACAGACTAGTTTACTATTCAGCCACCAAGAAAACATCTAGTAACCCATCAATTCAATTTGTTTCGAATGCACGACAGGTAGTGTGACTGCTAGCCAATATCATTGATGACCACCTGCCGTCATGCTCAACCATGAACGAAGATGCTCATTATTGCGTTTGTTGAGCTGTCTGGTTGTTCGCCCTATAAATAGCTCTCTCGACTGCAGCAACTTGATATGTAGATACATATAGATATAGCACAGCAAGGTAGCTTTTCTTTTACTTGAGCAACCATATTTGGCTGGGTGAAAAATGACAAACAAAGGGGGTTGGCAGAATTTGTCCGAAGTATCGCTCTCGATAATCTTAGATGTAAGATTTAACTAGTCACGTCCCCACTGAATGGAAATTTTAGGAAAAGCTGTTTCTTTCTAACTGTTGTCAGTTTCTCTTTATTGCACATGCTGTCCCTTTGTCTGCTTACAAATCTACCAGAATAATCTATTTGAGCCAGGGTATTTGGATGTATCCTCTCTCCTTTTCTTCGGAGTCATCCGTACAGATCCGTCTTGCTCTATTCATGAATCATCTGACCAAAAGTGAGTTTGTATCGGATTTACACAAAACAGACGAAATGTTTATATTTTCCTACAGATGTAGGTTGTCTACAAACATCTCTCTTGAGTCAACCATATGGTCTGTCATCCGCTCAATTGGACACTGAGTAAGTGCAGTCCACCATCATGACAAAATTCGATCGAATTGATAACCTTCTGCAATTCTGTCGATTTGCCTGTAATGAAGGTTGTTGTATGTGAAGTGTACATTCATAGTACATCTTAAAACCAACTCTTGCAGACTAATAACTGGGATTCCGATTTCGAACTGCCTTTCCGGTATATGTTGGCATATGAATTCCACAGTCTTCATAAGTGATGATGAACAGGGATGAGACATCTAAGGATAGTATTCCGCTCCTCTTTACATTGATATCATGTGCGTTATAAATGAATTCAAAAGCGTTTTCAACACTGTGATGTAGCACATTCTTGTGTAATGATTTGAGGTGTTCACCTAGGCACTTCTCCACTTCATGATAGATGATACTAGATGTGTCTAGGATTGTGCGAAGAGAAAATGCTAATTTAGGCAAATTTAGACAGACCCCACAATCGGGAAGTAATACTCTCAATAGAATTGAGCATGTTGTCGAATGCCTTTGAGAATAATCCAGTTTTTCTCGGTACCTTAGGCCTGTTTGTTAGATACAGTTCAGCCTTTCCCTGTCAATCTCAGAATGGTCCCATTTATGCCCATATACTGCCGTCTCATTCAAATCGCTCCATCTCCTGCATATCACTTTCTAACACATGCCTGAATCTCACTTTCCTTTTCGAGGTCCACTCTATCGATCCTCTAGCGCGCGATGTCATTTATCGGCCCCTCCGGCGTGTGTCCGAACCACTCTCAACTTACTTCTGCATATTTCGTGAAGAATTGGTATTTTGTTGGTCACAGATTCGTCTTGTTAATCATTCCTGGAGTGCAAACTGATGTGGCGCATGACTGACTGACTGGCGTGACTGACTCTTCAAAATGTGAACGTTGTTCCTTGTGCTGAGGCGGAGTGCAGATGATTTTCACACCGAATTCTTAGTGACGAACGTCTGTCTCGCCTTTCCAACTGTGGTTCTCACGAGCACATCAGTGCCAACTGTCTGTGCTTGAAACGATGCTGACTATGAAGATGATTCAAGTAAGTTACCGAATTCGAATTCATTTCACTGAAAGTAATCGGTGCTCTCTGTTGTCATTAGTCCATTGGTTAACTTCATTAATTCCATCTTCTAGATGTTCAGCTGAAGTCCCGTAATGTCTAACTGCTTCTCTTGACCGCTCGTTGGTTGCTATCTCTAGGTGCTTGAGTTTGTGTGACATCAAACATGAATCATCCGCTTCGAAATACAGATCTTCCAGAGTATTCTCACTGATCAAGCCTATTTCTCTCTCCTCACTCCATGACGCGTCAAAATGGGGAAGATCAGAAGCCTTAGCTTGCTTCTGTTTTCACTTCACAGAATTCTTCGCTCAGTTTAGCATTGTGGAACACGTGACACGTGGAACTGTCATATAACTGCCGAATGGGCAAAAAATCTTCACTAATCCAGAAAAACATTTTCACATCATTAGAATATCTAATATGTAATATGCCTCATCGAGTGATATAAGTTAGAGGAGCGTTGAAACCAAGCAATTACGGGGAAATTACTCGGTGGTAGTCTAAGGCTCTTCACCACTATACACCCACCATCCCATCAGCAATGTAACCAAAAACGTTCAAGCGACGGGATGATATCAGTGACCATTCATGCCAAATGACAGAATGAAGCAAACTGCGAATTCAAACTTTTGCTAATTCGCAATAAACACCACCACCGTTAACCAATCTCATCACGAGTGAGTATATGTTCTCACAGTGACGAGAAAGTCTCAATTGAATTCCAGGTAACGTCATCCTGTAATCAGTCAGCCACTAGTGAGATGTAGAACGATTTTCAAGCAGCAGTATATCGGGATACTCAATCAGAGTAATATCACACTTACCCCAGTCATCTACATTCGTAGAATACATTTGAATTACCTGATTCATCAACTGTCATTTGAAGCATAAATTTTGCCGATTCAATCTTCATAATATTGACTATGCACAGACTGACGAGTATAATGAGGTTTAATTTAGACCTGTGGGGCTCCATTTTACTAAAAATATCTAATAAAATAAAAAAATTGTGAATTTTCAAACAGTGTCATTTGAAATGAATGACAGTGAGTGACATTTTCTGTTCCCTTGGCTTCCGACTGGAATATGCCGCTTCTGCAGCACATCTCACATTCTTCCTACTTGCTGCTTTTCTCTACAGCATGCCACTACCAACGCTCATAATCTATCATCTCCTCCATTTCACACATCATCACTTCCATGTTATCGATGGACCCACGTTCTACCTATTCATTCAGAATTTGATTTGCATTCAAGCGATGCCCTGGCATGCAAGTGACATCAATCAACGCTAATCACTGCATTAATAGCATTCACGAATATCATTTGTTGACCATTTTTGAAACTAGGTTGCACTTTCAAGAAGAAGTACGTGGATAACTCGTCGTATGGTGATCAACTTGACTGTATAGTCAATGAAATTCGCAGGTTAATTTTTCACAGTCTCAAGGCGTGAAATCTTACCTTATGAAAACATACACACCACTGTTTGATTTAGATGAGTAGTTGTGAAGTTTTCCTCACATCTAACAGTAGGTCCTGTTAGCCAGGCATTTTGAAGTTATCTAAACAGCAAAAACAGCTGTTTCGCTGGTTTGAAGCTGATTCCATCGGTGATGTACCTGGATTTACTCAACCCAGATAGGAGAGCAAATTCAAATCATCCGATATCTGGCTCATTTGTTCTTCTCAGGTTAGCCGCATTTGGTACATAACTGATGTTTTCGGACCTAGACGACTGAAACGCCTACGTGGTGTTTAGATCTCTTCTATTTGACTGGTTGGCTGATGTGAGAAGTGTTGTAAAGCTACTTATCTCAATCAATCACTAGTATACGGTGTCATGAATCGAAACTTGCTTGCTTGATTACTGTTCATGGTATCAAACAAATCATTCATTGTAGCCAGAATTATTCCGGAGAACCAGCAAGCATTCCTGATATATAACTGCCTATCTAATTAAATCAGAAGTATATTGCATCCTACATTCATGGAAGATTGACTCAGATCAATACCAGAGGACTTCTGGGAACTTGTGAAAGTGAAATGTACTATTACACTGTGCTAGTATGTTGGCGATTTGATTCTAGCGTGGACTTCCAAAATCCGCCATAGAACTGATCAGCTATGAAAGAATGAGCTAGTTTTATGACAGAAGACAAAGTCAAATTCTGAGTCGAAAGTGGTAAAAGCTACTGTAAATTGACGACTTTTCACAACACCTGGCTGTCATTAGATATTACTATATCAGCATTCATGGAAAGTTGTAATCACTTCATACTTTGTATTCAGGTCCGCACTGCAGATGTCTAGAAAGCGCATTTCAAAGCTTCTCAAGGGAACCACCCACTTTTAAAGGGCGCAATCACATCCACCTCAATACAGATCTTCTCTACCATAGTTGTGTTACATTCATACGAGACAAATTATGTATTTGTTAGCGCTATCTTGAAACTGAAAACTTGATGACATTGCTTATTAATGATAAGACCAGAGTTATCAATAAATCTGAGAGCTTTCAGTTTTGTTTCTAAAATTTCTCAACATGTTAGGCAGTTAAAATGCGGTATATTTCAACAGCTCATCACACAAAATTCGCATATTGTGTACATTTTAGCTTCTCTTTCATCCTTCCTAAAATATATATACCTGTTTTCCAGGTTGACATGTATAACACTTAAGATTTTACCTCTGATATAACCTTTTTTAGAGAGGTGACATTTACAGCATTCGTGCTGTAATTCGACACGCGCATTTTCACTTGATAATGTTTAGACTGTTTGTATCTTCACTGAAATCATGAACATTCTTGGAAATTCATAGAATCTATTACAATTAGTTGACCAGACCAGTTGACTCAAACAATTTCAACACCAGACACAAGACGAAGATGCCTCAGTTAGATGAGAAGACTATGGGGATTCGGACTTCTCAGGCGACTTATATGACATTCCATATTAGTTTGTTTATTAGGTATATCACACAGTGAAACAGTATTATTTACTGGATGACGTTTCGAACAAAATTTATTGTTCATAATCATATCAATTGTAATCACACGTCTTTGACACTTCAGTTTTACACATATATTAATATGACTTATATGACACTTTACGCATTCATGAAGACCTACACGAGAAAACGAACAAACTAGTAAAAGAAGCAGGCAGAGTTTAAAGGACTTCAAAGGAACACAGAGTGCAGGGAGATGATGAAGAAAGCCAATCAAACAACATTCCAATTAACCAGCTAACACTTCCAACAAGCATCAGTTGCTATCAGATGAGTAAATTTTGAATATGTCACTCCCTTCACTTATCTGGCTAGGTAGCATCACTTCAACCACATGCAGTCGAAACACATGAGGATGTGAATGTAAAATCTAATCGGAAACTGATGACAGACCATCATTCTAACTCTGACATGAGTTCCAAAATCTTCTGCATTCTATCTCAGCATTAAGAATAAAATTGGTATTGTCAACACCAACGTTGAGTCGGATAGGCAGTCTCTCAGCTCTTCCATTACGATCTGAAATTTAGACATGGCGTCAAGTAAAGCATTTCAAAAAGTCAACTGCACACTTTCATTAACACACGGAATCCAAGGAACAATTATGACAATAATTAGAAGAAGAAAGAACAATGAATACCCTTTGCAGTTGATGAGACTTGACTTCACCTAATCACAGTTTAACTAAGGTTGGTTTAGGCCTAGATAGCTGTCATTATTATGTGAAGGGTCTGCTTTGTGAATGTTAATAGATGATTTTAAATTCGTCCACAGCATAAATAGCTTATCTGAATCTTGGGGAACCATTGAATGTCGAAGTTGACCTGGACAGAGTAGTGATATTCCAGTGTATTTACCTGTAGACATTTATGTGTCTATCAGGCTGAAATTCTTAACCAATTAAGATGAAATCGTCAAAGAACTTCTCCTTCACTAGAACAGTACTCTGTACCAGCCACTTAGTGACTGAGTGATGTGAAGAAGTAATCATATCTAGTACTATGTGCAGCTGAAAATCTTGTTCAGACGAAAGCATATATCTTGCTATCCACATACACACAAATTCAGCCAAATAGATGCCATCCATTCTCATCTAACTGAACTCGAACAGAGTGTCGTGCACAGAGACCGAAGTTCTCTTCATCAATTATCTATCGAAGAAGCACAACACGACTAGACTGTCACTTGAAAGAAATTTATGACTTTTGTATGAAGTTAAATAGACGTCTGAAGACAACAACTTAGGAAACGGTGTTCCCTTCTTGCACAGAAAACATTTATCTCCATTTATTCCATTGTATCACTAACACCAACTCCAATGCATATCTTACCAATTAAGTATCTAAATTTTGACATGCGACGTCAATGGCTTATGAGGCTAAAACAGAATGTGAACTGGAGGATCTAAATAAGCAGAAAACTGATCTACATTCTATCTCATTTGTTCACAGGATAGAAAAAAATATCTGAATTTCGTATTTGTTTTGTGTAAAGAACACCGAAATCAATTGAATAAATTAGGGAAGATGGGATATTCAGCGACGACTCACTTGGTTGGTGTTTGCAGATTAGCACCACCTGACAAATTTTGTATTATGTCAGCAAAATTTGTAAAACAGTCTTATCAAAAAAGATCACACATTGAACACGCACGCCTACAAACTTCAAATATATTTAGCAGGTGACTCTTTACAAGACTGATTCTATTCGGATCTACAATTCCCAGCGCATGTACCGATTACTTCAAGTATATAAATCTAAGGTTCCACTCTGCACAAGGCTAGATAAAATAAAGTGTAAGTCACGAAGTCGCTGGTCTAGATTTTTGGACCAGTGAAGGAGAGACTCTCCACAAACAATCCGTGTAACTTACATTCATACATGCTGTGATTTGGTAACGGGAATGCCAGTCTTTCTCAAACGGTAATTGCACATTACATAGTATATCATGTGAATACTTATACCAGTGTGACTCACCTGCACTGTGTACTAAATAGTCGCTAACTATCTTGACATTGATTTATTATTTTTTTGGACTATTTATACCATCAACATATCACACTCTTTCATTCAGTGGTCACTGCCACTCACCAATCAGAAACTGATTGAATCTGACTATTCATAATTGTGTGACTAACCATCACTGAATTATTCAGCAAGGTGTGTACGTATGTGAATGAAACTTCTTGAGAAACATTTGCATCCATCCCTCTCTATGGCCTCAAAACAGTCATGCATTTTAGAAACAAAATGTAAATTTCAGGTCACTGCTGAGATTACTGTTTTGGTCTGGTCAGATATATGATACATGATGAATTGTACAATACGCAGGCATATTAGTTATTTCACATCAAATAAATATTACCAAAAGTAATCAGGTGGGTGTTAACTATATGTGGAATCCACGATTCACTTGTTGGCCATTACATGAGAGCTGGCGACACTCGTGTCCTGATTGGTCTAGTTGATAACGTACTGACGTTTGTAGAGAGAGTTTCTGCTTTTGAGGCTCACTGAGGACATCATCACACACTGCTTAGGCGAGACTATGAGTCCTAAGTAGGGTGCAAAGCGCATCGTAGGTCCGATGTCATCACCAGTCATCATCCAGCATAAGCACTTCAAGTTCATTCTCACACATCGTCAAAGTGTCCAAACTAGTTGCTTCCAACATGTCAGCAGAGGTTGAATATTGCTTTACAGTCGGTTGATAGAAAAACTGAACTAGGTATAATATAGAGGAGCAATGAAGACTAACAGTAAGTAATGGACGGCTGTTCCGTCATAACTTGTGACTCATTGGCAGTATGCATTCTCTGAGTGGTTTAGAAGTTAGCATTCATGGGTATTCAGCATGTGAGTTGGGTTCCACCGGCTGAAGGACTATTTACTTAGTGCACACCGAATGAAACAATCACAAACAATACGGATAATAATAGACTCTACGTCGACGTATGCTGCCCTAAAAATACGCTATTCAAAAGACTTGGCCACTACACAGAGACAAATATCGCCCGTACGAGTCAAAATACAAATCTGGTTTAGATATAATAGAGAAGATTTGTAGCTCAGGTGGATGATTTTGGTGTGGTTGTGTTCCATCCAGCTCAGAGAACACAATCGCACCAAAATCTGGTTTAAAAACATAATCATCCTGATGAAATCAAAAATCCAACGGTTGAAAGCTATCTTTAACCAAAGATTATTTTCGTGAAAATGTCCTGAAAACATGTTGAAATTATTCGGTGGAATAAAAACTTGTGTTGAGCAATGTGTTAATATTCCCTCTGTTGATGCAATTACCCTCAAAAAATCCTTCATACTCTCTGCGAAATTTTCCTTTGTCCTCAATATAGCAAAAACGAGGTCAGTGACGTTAACGGTTTTACCTCTTTTGATGCTCTTCAATGTTTGAAATCACTAAACCCTACCTACAGCCTAGGTCCTGATAGTGAACCTGATGTTTTCTTCAGAAGAAGTGATGACGTTGCGTGTAACTCCCTTTCAAATATATCCAAATATGTTTGAGCTGCCACTTGGAAACAGATTGAAATCATCCCTGTACCCAAGCCCAGTTCTCATAACAATATTGAATTTAGACCTACTACAATCACCTCTCCTTCTTTGAAACCAATAGAGAAATTACACTCACTTAAACGTGGAATGTTTTCAAACAGTTTGGTTAAAGGCAGGGCAGAAGTACTTAAGATGCTGCTGTCGCTGTATTACATTATCACAAACTTGGAGGATCTGGACTTCACTGATGATATATGTCTGATTTCTCACAAACTGGAGAATATGCAAATGAAAAGTAACAAGTTAGCTGACGAAGATATCAAAGATAGGACTTCAGGTGAACATAGAGAAAACAGAGGTGATGAAGATTCCTGCCAATAGCAACAGTAGCAACAACAGACAACAATCAGCATAAATGGGAGGAACCTGAAAGAAGCAACCTCCTATACCTACCGACTTACCTGAGAAGCATCGTTTCAGCTACAGGCGGACGGAACTGACGAGTATATCAAAGCGAGGATCGAGAAATCAAGACAAGCTGTCATTACTCTCAAGTCTGTGTGGAGGTCAACAGCACTCAGCATGAAAATACAAAACAAGATACGGATTTCTAACTCCAATGTGAAGTCAGTGCTACTCACTATACAGATCAGAGACTTGGTGCGTCATGAAGAGCACCTCAAACAAACTACAAACCTTCATCGACAGATGTCTTTGCTCAATACTCAAGATCCACTGGCCAGAAAAGATCAACAACAGGAATCTCTGGAACCGATTGTGCAACAAATAAGTAGGAAGAAATGGAGGTGGATTGGCCAGACCTTGAGACAAAAAACCATCAAGTGACATCACACGACAAGCCCTCGAGTGAAATTCGAATGAGAAGAAGCGATTTGGTCGTCCAAGGGTGACTTGGAGGAGGTCATGTGGAGAGGATATGAAGGCATGTGCGCAGACGTGCGGCTGAAGCCCTATATTCCTCTTGGAATTAAAGGAAACAATAATAATAATAACAGTATGAAATGCAATTCAAATTCAGATATTGAAAAAACAAAACTTGCTTTCGGTTAGGTGAGGAAGCTTAAAATTAACACCTACGGAGTGGAAATGTCAGATGTTGATGTTTGGTTAGAGATTCGCCGCAAATCATGTCTCTGTCAGTAATTTACAAAGATGAATTTTGTACAGATCTTTAACCTGATAATCACCCGAGTTCTTGATCCACATCGGGCTAACCATTTTTAACAAGTGTGGCATACACAAAATTCAGCTTCCAAATGTAAATTGTAAATAAATACAACATTGCTTCTTATTTCTGAATAGTATTCTAGGTTATAATAATCATATTACAAATGATAAATTCTCTTAAATATTTGTATCATCTAAAAGGCTAATCATGGTGAATGTGTCAGCAGAACACGTGATTTTGAAGGTTAAAAGAGGAATAGGAACTACCGTCTCATAGTTAAAAGGTACAGAAATAAAATCATATAATTAAGTGTGTAGAAAGTACATAAGATAAACTGAAAAACAACTAAGGTGAAAATATGCAATTATAACAATGCGTGTTAATGGTTATAAGGACAATAGTTAGAAATATTTGTACAAAGAGTACAAATACTTGTATCTGATTGAGAGAGTAAAAACATTTGGCAACCATGAAGAACTCAGTCATTAATTAATCAGGCATATTACTGTGGAATGAATAATATTCAAGTTGAAATAGGCGTAGAATACACTTTCAAATAAATACGGGTATAGGAGATAGAGGAGAATTCAGCGCAGAAACCTGTCTTCATTGACAAAGTTACCTCTGCGGGATTCACTGTGGTATTAGAGTCGGCTACGATATGTGATTGTACAGCTTAAGAATGATACCACTGAATACAGCGACTCCTCCATGAACGTCTTTTCTTTTATATGAATCGCGGAGGGATTCTGATATGAATGTGACTGCTTGGAGGCCGTCCGCCAACTCCGAGATGACAGTTTATAAACTTAGTCTCAGATTGTAAACGAGATGGTGATCACTTGAAATCTACAATGGTAGCAAATCTTGCTCTCATAGTAACCTGGTCATTGATCAAATCACATGGTGAAACAGTACTATTTACAAGGTTACATTTCAAATATAATTTATCCTTCACAATCATATCAGTTGTCAGCACATCACTTCGAAACTTGATTCTTACAATTCTCGAGGGCTTCACATGTCGTGCTTACACATGATTAGTATTGGATACATTGACAAGTTCTGCTGATGAATTTGGAGTAGGCCATACATCCTCTGCATGATTGTCCCCACAGATGTTCGAAAAGAAGCCGAGAGAGTATATAAGTAGAGAATCACCCTTTTTATTTGAATAGGACAGTTCTTGCTGTACTTCGACGACTAACTGAAAGATCTACAGGTGAAAACCAACAATTTGGCAGAAATGGGTGGCAGCAAACACAGAACTTCAAGTGGATATGGAGAAGAGTGAGGTGATCAAGATATCTAACCAGTGAAGGCGAATCGTCATCACTGGGAGATATCTAAAGAATACTGCCTCTTCAACTTGTACAGTCAGCCTTATTTCAATTACAGGTAGTATGAATGAAGTTTTCGAAGCCAGTCACGAATGGCAAAGCAAATTGGATGTTCGTTACTCTGAAATCAGTGTGGAAATCTGGTGAACGTGGCATGAGGAATAATTTTGAGACTTCCAACACTTGTATGTGGTTCAGATACTTGATGCACGTGCAAACCCTTCAGTGGGATATGGTATAGGAAAAGATGGGTTGACTTTAAGTAGTGAGGTGACATGAAGGAGATGAAGGCATATGGACCATCGTATAGCCTGCGAAAAGCGACTGTCGATAAGAGAATGAGATGGAGATGTGTCGTAGAAGCCTGTTGTGGTCCACTTGGCACATGAAGGAGTAATTTAATAATTCCCAATGTAGCATTAAGAACACAGCATTCAGCGAAGAGACTCTTTTCGACGAATTTATTATCAAGCTGTACAATCGTATATATATGGATTTTATAAAAATTATATCCGGTTAGGGAATTAGGTCAAAGGTGTGAATACATGAAATAATAATAATAGTATGAAATGCAGTTAAAATATTTGTGATTATAATCATAGTTTTATGTCAAGTGGCAAATTAATTAATGTCGTATATAGAATAATACATAAGGTGTATAGATTTTGGAAAGGGGTACATAATTATAAGATTAGTAGACGAATATAAAATGTTACATAATATGGTGTGAAATTCGACGAGATAGAATTCAATATTGTAAAATTCAAAATATAAAAATTAATAATTTTGGGTTTAAAATGTCAATAGGTCAAGTGGAAAAGATTCAGAGTGAGAATAGTAATAGTAATAATGATAATAATAATAATATTCGTACTAATAAGGGAAAAGTACGTAGAATAGCTAAATAAACAAAATAAATAAATTATTGTCTATCCCTCTACGGCCAAGGCAGGAGTAGGGATTGTACATACTTCTTTTGTACACAAAAGTCTGGCTTAAAGTCATGAATTGCCAGGGCCTCAGCTGTCTTTAGAAGTCTGTGACGAAGAAAACGTGGCTGGCAAGTTAGCATGGATTCTATATATGATCTTAAAATCGTGGTCAGGGTTGACAGAGTGACAGAAGTCGATCAGGTGTTCCAAAATGGAGCTTCGCGCACACTTTCTTTCTCCCTTTTAAAATCATGCTGGAATATGTTCTCGCATCCGTGTGGAAAGCGTCCTCTGACTACGACCAATATACCTTGCTACACAAGAGCAGGTGGAATGACAGATACACATGGAGGCGGCCAGATGCGGCTACTGAAAGTCATATGTAATTTTGCTGTATAGAACGTCTTACTGACTGATTTAGAGAGACATTTTTTGAGCATATCTGAAGCTTGATCACCTTTGAATTCCTAGTTCATGAATAAGGTTTTTTTGTAACTGTGTTGGTGACCAGTTTAGACTGCTTATTCATCATGTTGGTGTCAATAAATCGGTTAGGGTAGTGGCTTTTAGGAAGTCAAGTTCCGAGTCAACGGAATCAGAACTACAAATTTTCCTTATTCTAGGGCAGAGCGAATGAATTAAGTTCCTTTTCCTGGAAATAGGCACCCAACTGTAAAAATTAGCTGTTTGTCCGTTCCATCTACGTTTCCTGTCAATAGATCTTTTGAGAGATCCGTCATTACGTCTGCTTATGCACACATCAAGAAAGGGAATACTTAGTTCGGACTCCTTTTCTATGGTGAACTGTAAAGAAGGATGGCAGTTGTTGAAAGCAAACAAGACATCATCAAGAATTACATTTTTATCGCAGATAACTAAAGTGTCGTCTACGTATTAATATATTCTTGATCGTTAGATTATGTTTCGAATTTCGCGTCATCCTGTAGAATGCTGCTTATCCTAACATTATGGTCATCATTATTGCACAATAAGTCTTTGGCCTCCTTACATTTTCACTTCAATATCAGTCTTACTGAAGATGCTAATCTCAATAGACATCGCACACTGGTGTTCATTTCCACCAAACAAAAGACATTGAAGTGAAAGGTAAATTAACTTGAGAGCCAATTATTGCGGAATTCATTCAGATATTTACAAAGACGTGAGCAAAGAGAAACTCTATCGAAAACTTCTTCAATGAGCTCTTCAGTTGCGGATATATGTTTATTTATTTGGAATATTCCAGAATGGTCGTCATTAATAATAGTGGAGTTTTTTTCATCACAATGGATTTGTTGAGTAAGATCAATGGAAATACGAAAGCTGCATTAATTATAATAAGCACAGAAATGTAACAGCAAATGGAATATCAAATAATATTGATGAAATCTCTACAAAATATTCAGGACAATGATAGCCTTGATGGCCGAGGTGCGGACAAAACAAACTTTAGGCTTCGAAATGTTGATCTTAACAGCCGAAGCAGCAAGTAATAAGCAAATTCCAAAGGTAAAATTAAGATTACTCGGTATGCCATAGATGACTTTGGAAACTTCATCAGCATTAATCCTGTGTTCTGTATCCATAAGATGAAGTAAAATATCACTGTGGATGAAAGTTTTCCATCCTTTAATCAACCACGCAAGGGAATGTTTGGAGATGCAAAGAAAAACACGACGAATCCTATGATCTTACACTCCTTCCAAATGATATACAACCAATAAATTATTCTCTTTGTGACAGTCATTGTTTCGTTATTGTGATTATGATCACAAACATTTTAAATTTAATTGCATTTCACACTATGATTACTATTTTATGTATTCACACGTATAATTGAATTTCATCACCGAAAAAGTGGTTTCTCGGAAACCACATCATTCATGATTCTACGTCTTGATAGTAAACTCGTTGGTGGAAAGCGTCTCTTCGCTGAATCACTTGTTTCGCGTTTTATTTTAAGTGAATGTACGCGCTTTAAATGGTATTGAAGTGTATGAGAATTGATTGTTACACTTGGAAGGTGGATTTCAAGAAGAGTTGCAGTTCACTTAGTCATTGATGTAAAGCAAGATGCACAGCAGCAGTGTTTGGAAATTTATGATATTAAATGCTCGAAACAGGACCATAGGTCGAACGTACAATCCTCAGGTTATACGATGATTGTGTAAAAAATCATTATATTGGCAATCTCAAGCAATGAAGAATGGGCTGTCCTGATCAACCTAGTTTCCAGCTTTTCTATGTTGTTCAGTCAGTTAGTGGCAAAATCGCACTTGGAATGAATAGACAACCCCCCAGTGAAGGTAAGCGAGGGTTTCGGGGAGATGCATCTGATGTTGTGTAGATTGTCTTGGATGAGGCAGTCGATTTGTGATGAATTGGACATTTTGTTGTGTCTTGTTGTGCAATGCGTCCGTCATGAATATGATTGATGAATGGGTGTGATGAGCGTGTGGTATTGGTTTAGTGGTCTGAGGTGGTGGCATAACGTCCTAGTTCAAAAAGGGCGTCGGATCTTATCGCACCAGCAACAAGTGATTTATATTATGAATTATCGCAGTGATAGTAGTATATAACTGAGAGGTGAAAGAATGGCTACCTCAGGAATAATTCTGTCGTCTCCTTGACATAAATGAAGCTGTAGCCATTCAACTAGAGAAAACTGAGCTATGTATACGAAAGGGAATTATTCCATCAATCCCACCTTCATGGGAATAACCTTGTCGCCTTCTACACACCAGATTCTTGTTTGTTGGCTTGCTTTTTTGACTTTCATATTTATTGACAACTCACTCTCACATTATTCCATATATGCATTCGATCAGGAGTCACTCATTGAATTGTCCATCTTAATATGTAACGCAATTACACTCAATCAACCGCGCTTATGCATTGACTACTAATATCAACAAATATGATTGTAACAATTCATCAATTCTGCTTCTGTCAATGTAGTTGAAGAATGAACGATCAATTCATGGTTGTTTATCAGAGTCAACCCCATATTTTGGCGGGAGTCACCGATACTTCAGTCATCGTTCCATCGTGCACTGTTAGTTAGAAGACGGAGAAATACAATCAGAAGTATTTTTGTGACTAATTGTTATGACATTTATTCTTAGACTTTGTATATAATAACCCCATGGTTGGTTCCATATTGATGCCAGAATAAAGGATTCTCGAGTCACCAACCTGTGTTATGTTTTTATTTTCACGTTGGTTATTGCACATTGTTGCTGAAGGTCTTCAAAGGACAGCGTAGTTAGACCTGATCATTGACAGCTTCTGCTCACTTTCATGAAAATCATAACTGTGTTTAGATGTGATTGTACAGGCGTAGGAGAAAATGAATTCACTGAGAAGAGCCTCTTCCTCAACTCTGAGTTTTGTTTCAATTTTCACGTCTGCATGTAGATTATTCGTGAATATCAGCTACACAAAATATTCCGCCATATCCACAAATTGTGTATCCTACTACTCGGTACAATGTAAATTTTGCATTCTTCCCGGTTATCAGCAGTTTCCTATTGTAAATGTCTCCTCGTGACATATTCGTGAACGACACACCTCATTGAAATCGATAATTCTCTTCTGATGTCAACCAACACACAAGAACACTTCATATTTGAAAGTAAAACGCAAATTGTCCACGAATAATCATTTGATGAGGAGAAAGTAATCTACAGATTGAAGAAGAAGAATGCTGCATTTTCAGAAAATAAAGCTTTATTTTCGGAATCATCGGAGAAGAGCATTTGAATGGGCGCAGGTGAAGCGGTTTCTCAATTATACACTACGTATGAAGGCTAATTCAGCCATTTCCATTGATGATCCAGTTGTGATTTTCACAGTCACACTCTACGGTTTACTGCCTTCATTGTATTGTCTGACTTCGTACACTTATTGATGAGTATTCCGGTTTGGTGCGAACCAACTTTTACACAGCCTAGTGAGAGAGAGAGAGAGAGTGGGAGAAATGTAAAACTCAAGTCATCAACACTCACCAGAATCAATTTTGTGAAATTCAGAGCTCAGTTGTGGACTGTATAATAGATAGCTGTACATTTTTAGGATCGGAATCAAATGTGTGATTGGTGGTAGCTATAGTGTGTTTTCTGGTGGCGTTTACCATGCACACCAGTGTTTAACTCTCTTTTGTGTCATCTTCAGGCAGAGAGTATTCCGTGAGAACTTGTCTCCAAACAAACCTTTCTACAGGAGAAAAGATGGATAGGACAGGTGTTGAGAAGACAGCTGAGCGAAACCACAATTCAATCCATCGCTCAAGGGGGGTCTGAGTACGAAATGATGATTTGGTTGACTGCGTGTGCCATGAAAATTGTCCTCAGTGTGTGCGCGTGTAGAAGATGCGAGGATATGGTAAATCATGGAGTCAGCTGGAGAGGAATTCGCGATTCACTTACTGATTTAAAACTTTTTCAAATGTTTTTCTAACACACACGAAACCCGTGCTGAGAGTGTTAGAGTTGAGTTTGATATTTCGCTGGCAACACGAGCGAAAAGTTTTGTGGAATTTCTCATGCTCTCACTCCATCGGAAGACAAGGAAGAAGTCGTGATTACTAAAGAGGATCTTCGTTGTCATACGAGATAACTTCAGCTGACTGCTCACAGGAATTCAATAGCCTGTTGACAATGTCAGAGATTTAATTGTCACTGTAATGCCTGCTCTTGATCTACGGGAAATACTGGCATTTCAGTTCCAAGTCACCCCTCACTGTGTCAGTCAGAATAGAACCGATATTCACTACAACAAACCATCGATGATAGGGAATGAGGCGGAGAAAATCATCCCTGAAAATGATTTGATTGACAAACTCATCCAGAACTACATAGTCATGATATTAAAACTGAACACAAAGTGACCATTACATATGACATCACAAGCGTAATACTGTGCACATAACACGACGGCCAAACGAAGAAGCATGAATTTCCTGTGAACGAATAATTTTGCTTGGAAATCTACGCTGTGATTTTAAGAATTAGGAATGGATATTCACAGTAACATTCTCAGGTAATTTAGATGGCATATTTATCATACAGCTTCAGAACACACAAAAGACAGTTATAAAATAAGACTCACCAAGAGCCCGGACGATATCCTTCTCCCGTCACCAGCTCATCTTGGGTTGGTGGTTCCAACGAAACTGTCCTTGAACAGTCATTATCTCGAATTGTTAGTGTCAGGTCACCACTCAAAGTATAGTTCATCCCGTTGAAATTAACAGTCATTTGTCCTCAAAATAAAATAAACAAGAAGACATTTTTATGGTAGAAGGAAATGTTGCAAATCTTAGTTCATAATTGCAGAGAAATAATAGTGATCTACTGATGATCCTTGAAGTTCATCTGGTAGACATCTGTAATGTAAATATATCAGTCACTGATTCAAATCCGGCAGCAATACATGATTTCGCTCTACCCTCAGTCGTCATCCATTTCATGTCAGTGTGTCAGTTCATACCTATGGCCTGAATAATAAAGTAAATAAAAGATGTGACTGGAAACTGTCATGCTATTATCCTCAGGTATGCACTGCTGAGAATAGATTACACAGTCAGAATTTGTAATGAACATAGACGAATCAAAATGGTATGAAAGTGTATCACTCAGGCATTCGGCAAAGACCGAACAGGCAACCTCCGCGTGATGAGGCAGCCTCGATGTCCATATAGTCACCTGAGACAACATTTTATAAGCCATCAATTCTAACTCTTTCCTATCCTCTATAGGTAGCGTCATTGCTAGACAATGTCACCAGTGAGAATCTGCTGTCATGCTCATGCGTTTTACAGCTTCCCACTACAAATTCAGACAGAACTCCACAACCGAAATTTCTTAGTCATCGAACTCGAACTCAATCAAATCTCTGCAAACCAACACCTGAGGATTCAAGTAACTGCTCTAATCCAGTAACTTACCACCACTATCCATTAGCGTTCTTTAGATTATCAGCGATTTCGACTGCGTTAAATTTATGAATGTGACGATCGGTCACAGTCTGCTAATTTAAAATTACGATCCACTTATATACCATGGGTATGCTTGATTCCTGTTTAATAATTACCTCATCAACAAAAGACAGTGTCATGTTTAACCATGGATCAAAATCAGTTGGAGAAGCAATAGAGACAAACATGGAGTACTGGACAGCTGTTTCATCCCATTTTGGAGCTCGCCGTTGAAAGAAAAGAATAACAGGACAAAAGCTCAATGGTTTTACGAGTCGGGCTTGTAATTACGAGACAATCACTTGAGTGTAGTCCGAGACTCCTCATCAGTATGCTTCCATCATCCCAAGAGAAATGAAACATGAACCTTCCAGGAGACGAGATGATCTCAGTGAGTATTCATTCAATAGTTTGGAATCTGATGATCTATGAATTCTCCCTCTCGCTAATTGGCAATGAACAGCTCCACCGCTATCCAGTCTCATCTTACGTGTTCTCACAGATGTCACGAAGTCTCCCTGGAATGGCAGGTAACTTCATCCTGCAGTCACTCAGTCAGTCAGTCACCAGTGAAAAGTGCATGATTTTCAAGAAGTGATTTGTAGCGATACGTAGTCATAAGGATATCACATTAACTTCAGTCATTCAAACACATAGAATAAATTTGAATTACCTGATTCATCAACTGTCATTCGAAGCATAAACGTTGCTGATTCAATCTTTATAATATTGACTATGCACAGACAAACGAATATGATGAGGTTGAATTTCAAAATTTGGCACACCATTTTACTAAAAATGTATAACAACAGTTCAAAGTAAGGAGATTTCATTGAAGGTAATTTAACACAAATGACAGCCAATGACTTTGTGTTCCATGACTTTCAGAGTGGAACACACGGTTATCACAGAACATCTCAATTGTCTACTATCCGCTGCTTTCCTTTAAACCATTTTTCTACAAATGACTTTAGTGAGGTTACTAGTTGTATACCACACGTATATCAACCACTAACGCTTGCTTCTCAGCCAGACAGAGGCAGTCTGACCACAAGACGTATGTTCCGCTAGTTTTGGACCGAACCTATTAGCAGACGGCACTGACTCACTCAAAACAATAAGCCCGATTAATTTTTATTACAAAATTTGAGTCATATACGCCTATCTGGAGTGAGTCAAACAATGTTAACAAAGAATTTATTCGCCTCCAAACGAGTAAATTGCCTATACCGAATTCAAATCTCTTATAAAATGCTGACCAGCCAGCCAGAAAGCAAGCATTAATTATATAGAACTACTCATCACAATAAATCAGTATAATATGACGTCGTGCATTCATGGGAAGAGGAAATCAGATCACTATCAGCCAACTCCTGGAAACGCGTTTCGGCAGCAAGCGTTTCCCGATTATGCTGATATTTTGGTGACCAGCCTATCAATTAAACCACCAAAAGGATACATTGATGGGAGGAAATAAACAGAGCAGTATTCAAATGATCAAAATTCATCAGCAGAACTTGTCAATGAAATACAATAGTGAAATTGTGTAAGCGAACATTTCAAAAGGTAGCACAACACGTGAAATCCTCGAGAATTCTTAAAAATCAAGTTTCGAAGTGATATCGTGACAACTGATAGGATTGTGAAGACTTAATGACGTTCGAAATGTCATAAAGTAAATAGTACTGTTTTATTATGTGATATATTCAATGACAGATTAATATGAGAGCAAGAGATGCTACCATTGTAGATTTCAAGCGACCATCATCTCGTTAACAAGCTGAGACCAGGTTTAAAAACTGTCATCTCGGAGTTGGCAGATGGCCTTCAAGCAGTCACATTGATATCAGAATCACACAGTGATTCATATAAAAGAAAAGACATTCAAGGAGGAGTCGCTGTATTCAGTGGTGTCATTCTAAAGCTGTACAATTACAGTGAAGGAAGTGAACGTTAGATTGGGTCTGTGCATAGCAATACTCGAGCTATAGCAAATATGGAAAAATTGGTCTTCATACTCATTGTACAGCTAAAAAATAGTTTCGACTGTGTTTATTCAAAATCTCTGCTTAGATGTTAGTAAACGCTTCATTTTCTGAATACTGAGTATTCTTCTTTCTCCTTCTGTAGATTAGTTCTTCTCCAATAAATGTATATTCATAAACTGCTTTCGTATTGTTAACAATGAAGAATTGATCTTGTGTGTTGACATAGTAGGTGAATGATTGACTTCTTAGTGGAGTGTGTCGATGTTGTCACGAACAGACAGTGAGAGAGAAGCGTGGGTTCTTTTGTGTTGCTTCCTATAGAATCAGGAAAATTTGAGGTAAAGCATTCAGATCAAAAACAACGGCAACGACAAGAACAACAGGAACCGTAGAAAAATATCACTGTCAAATACAATTACCAAACATGATACTTGACCGCTGACTCACTGACTTTGGCCAAACTGGACGTCTTAATCCAATAATATATACAGTCATAGATATTCTTTAGTGTTAAACAGTCACAGAAATGGCAAACAGTTAGTTATAGGTACTAATAGTCAGACAGATTACATCCACAGATTCAGCGTTCCAAGGTAAACGAATACCAATAAATTCTGCAACTTCCGGGCCAGAAACACCGGACAAATGATAGAGATATATCTAACTAGTTAAATTTGACTCACAGTTCGAAAAGCACGTCAATTTTAGAATCTCATCACTGATGAGTGTATGTTCTCAAAATGTTCACTTATTATCAGTGGTATTCCAGTCAACTTCATCCTGCGGTTAGTCAGTCACCACTGAGAAGTAGAATGATCTTCACGAAGGATTTGTGGCTAAATTCAGTGAGAGTGATATCACATTCACTTCAGTCATTCACATACTCAGTGTACCTGGTCTAACTCAAATCAGATAGCTGACTCAATTCAAACCAAACTATTTCAAACTTAGTACGCAAAAAGTGGACTAAGTTCGATAGCAGTTAAAATGGCATCTAGTATTGGCATCAATTATTTTATACTGGTCAGCCAGCAGGACAGCAAGCAAGCAATCATCACCTATATGCAACTCATCATCACAATAAATCAATATTATATGGATTCGTGCATTCATGGAAACAGTGAGTCAGATCACCTCGAATAGTATTGATTACTCTGACGACGATTTGAAACATTTCCAACATGCAGTTTCGCAAGTTTCTACAAAACAGCTGGCAGCTGATCCCAGTACATGTGGTGACAGTTCCTCACCTGTGTCACTCGTCCATAAAATGTGCTCCTGAACTGTATGTTACTGCTATTTAACGAAATGTCATGTATTTCTCGAAGGAGAAAAGCGAGAGATATCATACTGGTGGATAGAATAGTGCTTCAGGTGAGACATAACTGTGTCACATGATCTAATGTCAGTCAGATCTTTTGTCTGAAGATTCTCGACAAGGAGAAAATATTCCGGAATAATCTCCGTTGAAACATTCTGTGCAATGTTTGAAAATAAACCTATTGATATTGTTTTCATATTAAACAATTATTCAGTTGTTAATAAAATTGCACAATATTTCATCAGCTTATGACACAGAATTCGCATGCTGTGTATACTTAAGCTTGTCTTCCATCATTTCCTACATATTCACCTGATTTCCGATTTGGTGTGTATTACACACTAGTTTTTCAGAAGTGAGATGAACAGTATTGGTGCTGTAATTCGACATACCCATTTTCATTTGATAATGTTCAGAGCATTTTGTATCGTCATTAAATCCATGAACATCGTATGCATTTAGCAAACTTTATTCAAATTATTTGATCAGACTAGTTGATTTAAACATTAGTAACACCATTCACCGAACAGGTATATGTTGACTAATAAGAAGACTCTATAAGATGATTTGCATTTCCCGAACGATTTATGTCTTATGTGACACAAACCAGAAGACATACAGTTGAAAACCAACAAACCGGAAGAAAAAGAAGCAGTCAGATAATACAGGACTTCAAGTGAACGAAGAGACGTTGGATGTGATGAAGTTAAGAAACCAACAAAGCAACACCAAGTTCAAATCACTGTCGACGGTTAAACCAGTCATTATCGTTACAATTAAGGACAGTTGGATTAGATGAGAATATCGAATTTAGAATCGGAAAAGCCAAAGAAAAATTCTTCACTCTGAAATCAACACGCAAATCTTCTACACCCTGTAGCGTAAACAACCGATTTCGGATTTTCAACACCAAAGTTAAGTAAGTCACACAGTTATTCGATTTCGGTCTGACACATGGCACTCCTGTCACAAAAGTCACTTCAAACAGGCTATCGTTGACTTATCAACAGTTGTCCCCGGTATCCGCATACTGAATACCAGATGGCCGGCAAGACATGATAATTGAAAACACGGAACTCTGGGAACGAACCAATCAAAAAGCTACTGTTCATGAATTATGTTGAGGAAAATTAAGATGAATAGGAAAAACGCTGAGCAGAACTTTGGATGGCACCACGTATTTAACCAGCGCTCGATTTGAAGTCGAATGGGGAACGCCGAATTTGGCCTGAGCACGAGAGTAACATTTCGGAAGTGGTGAGAGGAGGGAGAAATGAGGGAATAGGGGAGACCGTAGTGTGAGCCACAGAGGACTGCGGTGAACAGAACAAGGCTGAAATGCACTGTTGAAACAATAATAACAATAAATAATGCGTGCCATCCTCTGTTTATTTCACCTGAATTGACCTAATCAGAATTGGGAAAATCGTGAGTTACACCTCCCTAATTTCGCTTAATATATGTAAAGTCTGATTTAAAAATGTTTAGTCATATTTAGAATTCTAAGGCCTGTCAAAATGTCAGAGAACGTTTGATTCCTGAAAATTACCGGGAGAGAGAATTGAAATTCTCAGGTATTTGACTGTATACATTTATATGCCCAGCAGACTGACATTCTTAAATTAATCGATAAAATCGACAAATTCTAAGTCAACATATTCTCCTTCACTAGTCCAAGGATATGTACCAGCCACTTCGTGACTGAGTCATAAGAGAAAACAAGTACATCTAGTATTGAGTGCAGTCGAACATCTTGTTCAGACGAAAGCATATATCTTGTTACCGTTGTGACCACAAACTCAGCCACAATGATATAATCAATCCTCTTCTAGCTGAACTCAAACAGAGTGTCGTGCACTGCGGCCGACGTTCTTAATGAATTATCTACCGATGAAACAAAAGGAATAGACAACAATATCGGTACTGACACACCAAACAAAAAAGATCACCTCATTCTGACTAAATCCATCAGACTAAATTGAGCAAAATCTCACGAATTTTAATCAGTGTCACCATAATTTGTATAACAGGCTTATCAACAACAGATGCAGCAACTACAAATGTATTTACCAGCCGACTTTATGAACGACTTTATCTCTCCTTATCTACAATTCCTAGCACATGTACAGATTACCAAAGGTTCCACTGTGCACACTACTAGATATAATAAATTCTACACTAAGTAGCCACTAATTTAATTTTTGCAACAGTGAAAGATAGACTGCCTACACACAGTCTCTTCAACATTTTACATACCTGGTGTGTTTTGGTTACGAGAAAGTGAATCTCTCTCAAATGGTCATTACAAATTACATAGTATATCAAAGGAACATTTACACCAGTGGAACTTACCAACAAGGTTTGTTGATACAACATTTTGTTGGACTATTTATACCACTGACACATCACACCATTTCATTCAGTGGTTACCTCCACTGACCAATCAGGAATTCACTGAATCTGATTATGTACGATTGTGTGATTAACCATCATTCAGGTTTAATCCGAAAGCGTGTGAACTTTAGTGACAAATCTATTTAATCGGATTAGAATAAAGGCTCTCGAAGGAAAGAATCACGAATTTCAGAAAGAAATTGTGAATTTTAAATCTCCTTTGATCCGGTCACACATGTTAAACGTGATAAAATATATTAAATGCAGGTACATCCATTATCTGACAGAAACTAATTATTACAAAAAGTAATTTGGTGGATGGAAACTAGCAGTGGAACCCGTGATTCAGTAATTGACGCCAGCTGCAGAGGACGTGCCGTTTCTTGTAACCTAAGTGCTCTGGTGGATAACGCTTTGACATTTGAAACCATAAGTAGTGAGTCAGAGTCTTAGCTGTGACATCACCGCACACTAGTAAGTACAGTTTCTGAGTAGCAAGTAGTTCGGAATGCTTATCGTGGAGTTGATTCCACCACTAGTCACTATCCATCTGAAAAATCACTCCAATTTAATCCTGAGATATCGTCGATGCGTCCGTACAAGAAGTCGCCAACGCTTCAACAATGGCTGAAGATTTCGGTTCACTCAGATGACGTGAAGATAGAAAATCGGTTTTAGTTAGAGAAGCAGTGCAAACTGACAGAAAATAGTGGACAGCTGTTTCGTCATAGTTCTGGACTCATCGGCAGTATTCATCGTTCTCCACTCAGGTTCCACTCAACGGACAACCTGACGCGCGATGTCACATGACAGTTTCATCAGAGTGGGTTCAGTTCATCTGCATTCTCTTCCTCATATTTCTTAAACAATGTGTTATTGGTTGGTTTGTTTCTGGAGTTCTTTGTTGCTAATTATTTCTAGCTGGCAATTCGATCTTCACAATCGAGCCATGGGAAGCACTTGGTAATACACGTCTTCAAGTGGCTATCGGAAAAGCTTTCGTGACAAGCTGACAATGCTTCTGACACACTGTCGTAAAAGGTGAAGTGAAAATGGTCTATGGACCTCTCAAATTACTCACATTTCTGCTTAAAATATCACTATGAGCACATGCTGAAGCATCCTTCCAAACATATAAGTTTAAAACTTGGGCACTGTGGTAGAGTATAATTCCATAATGGATAAGAATTTATTTTGATAAATGACACAGTGTAGTACAGTTATATTAACTGATGACGTTTCGAGCACAAACTATTGCTCATAATCATATCAAGTTAACTTGATATGATTATGAGCAATAGTTTGTGCTCGAAAGGTCATCAGTTAATATAACTGTACTACACTGTGTGATTTATCAAAATAAATCCTTCCAAACAATTATTAGAAAAAGACATTTGAGCACACCCAGATTTGAATAGCTTATATAACCAACATTAAGATAGAAACCGAGTCACCTACGAAAACAGAAACACTGACTGGTGCTCACCAACCATGCTCTAATGAAAGAAGCAAGAGACCAGATTATGTTAGATTCTGTAGTTCATACAACGCCAATGTCCCCTTAACTTCGCTGAAAGCCTCTTCCTTCTGCACACTGAAAATAATTTCACTCTTCCAACTTCCTGTCTTATGTGGACGTTGTATTCGCTTCAAACGCTTCACTTATTCCACATATCTGGAAGAAAGCTCGTATTTGTTCCAACGAAGTCATAGTAAGTTATGTCACAGTGATTACCAAAGTACTTAATCATTTGTACTGTGCATAGCTGGCGACAACCAGATGGAATGGAAAGAATTGACTTCACCCAACCATGCCTCTACTCATAATAAAGGAAGACAAGAGCGTGGACACTAATTTTATAAATTATTTTATAAATTATGCAACAGCCATATATACGACACACTGACAACTGAAGCAGAACAGGCGGGTCATCGGCAAAAAAGACCTCAGATCATTACATCAGATCACCAGATGTCTATCCGGGAGGAGATCAACGCAAGTGAAATCATTAAGAGATGTTGGAAGGGGAACTAATTACCAAAGAGGAGAAACAAATTACATAATAATTCGATCACTTCAAAGCACTGTTGGATCGACCATCACATGCAACTCGTTTAGAAATACTACTACTTCCATCACCACGTAAACAACTGCCAGTTGAAATCGTCCCTAAACAAAAGCAAATGTCTAAGATGCAATCAAGCTATTGAAAGCCAGCCAGCAATGAGAGCAATACGGGCTGTAATTCTTCCTGAGCCGCTAAAAACTGAGACAGAGACTGAAACGGATATTCCCACGATACTAGAGTAAAACATCTGGAAAGAGGGAATGTTACCTCCTGATTCGTAGAAATGCAAGGAAAGGCGCAGAATCATTCAACAGCTGTATGATAATGCCGTGTAACAAGTGATTCACAACAGAGAACACAGGGAAGACCCTGAAGTGTAGTCAGGAATGAGTGGGACAAGACTGTCAGGTAAATATCATCCTAGTTGTGGAAAAATGGATTATGTGAAAGAACCTCAGTGGGGTGCGTAGACTTGAATAGGTTTGACTGATAAGAAGATACTAGAAGATCTGTATTCGTCGACTGATTTGTGTCTGATGTCTCGCAAACTAGGAGACGTACAGACGAAAACCAACAAACAGACAGGAGAAACAGCCAGAGTACACAGTACTCGAGGTGAACATAGAGTAGAGGGGCGGAGGTGATGAAGATAACCAACTAACGACAAACAACGACAGAAGCATCAATCACTATCAACAGAATAAATTTGAAAGAGATCACTTCCTTTATTTACCTGGCTATGAAACATAGTCTCAAATACATGTGGTGATGCGAGTGAGGACGTAAAACGACAATGTGGAAGGTAAGGGCGACGTTTATCATTCTGAAATAAGCCGGAATCTCCCCTTAACTCAGCAAACCGAAGGAAATTCGGATCTCCGTCAGCAATGTCACTTGAGTCAGTTATTCATCGTGGATGAGAAGCTTGGCAGAAAAGCGATTCCAACAGGCTGTTGCAGCCTTTTATCAGCATCCAATTCCACTGGCTCCATACCTCAGGTCAGTTGGTCAGAGAGAATTATAAGCAAGCACTTGTGGGAACGAAGCAATCGTGGATTTGGATCAGACACACGCTGACGATATCGTTGGATGACACTACTCGACAGGCCATCACTCAACTGGACAACGAATGCGAAACGACAAGTTGTTCATGGCCTGTGTGGTGACATGGAGGATATCCTGCGAGTCAGAGGAGATAAGAGACTATGGGTAATCGTGGATCCAACTAGTGATGACTGTTAACAACGAGAAAACATGAAGATGTGCTGCTTCCCTCGGAATCCAACCGAACCACAATATCTGATAATATGAATATGAATGGCCGTCCAGATATTATATCATCTCACTTTCTGTCAGTCAAAATAGACTGAGCGAGATATTTGAGCAACGAGGTAAAAGATTGAATCAGTATGACAGACGATCGATGACAGAGAATGAGACCAAGTGAGTAATTTTCGTTCCTGAGCACTAAATTAACCGGTGAATATGAAAAAAAGGAAATAACAAAAACCATTCAACTATTTTATTTAGTTGCATTAGTGTGAAATGTTATCTGCCTTTTGCCACGTCAGTTTGTATGACAAGCAATGGTGAACATCAAGTTGAATTGTTTGCTCGCAAACACGCACAATCGTTTATGTAAGATACCTTGATCATCTTTGTAATTTGATGAGATGTCATTTTAAACAGACGATATCAAAAATGTAGACATTCCCTCTGACACACTTTGTTTTGAGGCGGTATTCAGCACTGCTGAGGTGCATTCACTATATCTAAATTACAACATCACACAGATGACAACGAATTCGTGGAACTTCTGGTGTTCTTACTTCGTTCTACAGCTTTTTCCCCTACTCCTGAATGTTGACTATCACTCGAGCCGAATCCAGGATTCCCCACAGTTTGTGAGTCGTCAATTAACTGAGTGCCCGTGCATTTGCCATCGAGTGTGGTTATCTCCACGCTGACTATTTAAGGATCTAGAGCTTGCACTGTTTCTGAAATTCGTGACAGTTCCATTGTTTGAAACATTATTCTAACCCGATTAAACTAAAATTTTGAGCGGATACAGAGAAAAAGAGGAGGAAGACAAATTCTTTACATACGATCATTCACTTACATACACATCTGAATGTAAATCTGAATGATGGTCTACCACACAATCATAGATAATCAGATACAGTGAATTCCTGATTGGTCAGTGGAAGTCACCACTGAATGAAATGGTGTGATGTGTCAGTGGTATAAATAGTCCTACAAAATGCTCTATCAGCACACATTTTGGGTAAGTACCTGTGGTATAATTAATCATATGATATGCTATGTAATATGTAATTACCGCTTGGGAGAGATTCACATTCCTGTTAACAAAACAAACTATGTATGTTTAAATATTGCAGAGGTTGTGTGTGGGCAGTCTCTCGTTCACAGGTCCAAGAATTTATGTAGTATTGGGCAAAGTTGAACCTCAGGTAATCATTACAGGTACTGAGAATTGTAGTTCCGGAATGATGCAGTCGTTTGTTCATTGTGTGATCTTTGTTGATATGACTGCCTTACAAATTATGCTGACATTCTTTAAAATTCGTGAGAGTTCGTTCAATGTAGTCTGATGAATTTGTCAAGCAGTGCTGCTCTACAAACATCAACCGAGTGAGTCGTCATTGATTTTTGTGTTCTTCAGGCAAAGCAAATAAGGAATTTAGACATCTCGTCTATCCTGTGAAGACACGAGACAGAATGTAGATCAGTTTTCTGCTGAATTAGATTCTCCAGTTCACATTCTGTATTAGCCTCACAAACGGTTGACGTCACATGCTGAAATTTAGGTACTCACTTTGTAAGATATGCATTGTATTTGTATTAGTGATCCACTTTAATAATTGAAGAAACAAATTTTCTGGGCAAGAAGGGAACACCATTTCCTTAGTGGATGTCTACAAACTTTTATTTCACTTCATAATGAAATGATCAATGCCCTTTCGAGTGACAGTGGCCATATTGTTGTCTAGTGGTGTTGTTACGTCGGTAGATGATTGATGAAGAATTTTCGCCACTGTGCACGACACTCTGATCGATTTCAGCTAGAATAAGATGGATGACATTGGCCTGTCAGAGGGTGTCTGTACGTGTTTAACAAGATATATGCTTTCGTGTAAACAAGATGTTCTACTGCACTCAATACTTGATATGATTATTTACTCACATCGCTTAGTCCCTAACTGGATGGTAAATCGTATTGTTCTGGTGAAGTAGAAGCGGTTTGTCGACTTTTCCCCACTTCTTTCAGAATGTCAGCCTGCTAGGCATATCAATTTATACAGTTTAATAACTTCGTATCTCACTTCTCTATCCAGTTCAACTTCAACATTCAACAGTTGCCCAAGATTCTCAAAAGATATAAATGTCGCAGACGGATTTTTAGTCATCTTTATGCACAAACAAATCAGAAGTGACACAAAATAGTAGAAGGTATTAAGGCCTAAATCAAAATATAGTCAACTGTGATTAGAAGAAGTCAAGTCTCATCAATTTCATTTCTTCTTCCAATGATTATTATTGTTCCATTGGATTCCAAGTGGTAATGAAAGTGTGCAATTGAATTTTTGACGTGCTTCTCATGACGCCCTGGCAAAACTTCAGACCTAAATAGAAGAACTGACAGTCTAACCGACTGACTTAACGTTGGTGTTAGAAAGACAAAATTTTTGCTTTGTTCTGGGGGGGAGTGTGGAAGATTTCCGAAATGGTTTCAGATTGAGGATGATGGTCTGTCTTAGAGTTGTCTTTGACATCCTGATTTGTTTCAACTGCGTGTAGCTGAAATGATTCTGCCCAGCCTGATGAGTGCAGGGAGTAACATCTTCCAAATATACTCATACGATAGTGATTGATGTTGTTAGTGTTAGCTGGTTTGTCAAATTATCTTACATTGTTCATAATCCTATCAGTTGCCGCCACATTATTTCGAAACTTGATTTTGACGATTCTCGATTTATAGCATCAATGCTGTCCATCTCCCCTCTCAACAAATCCGACGCCAAAGGTGAAATTATAGGTGCTATACGCGTCATGTTGGAAAACTGACAAATATTTCAGGAATGATGGAATACAATCTTGAGGATACACAGTATAAGAATTCTGTGTTATATGCTGACGAAATATTGTACAGTTTTATGAACAACTGAATGAGTCTTTAAAATGATAACACCTTTAATACGATTATTTTCAAACAATGCACAGAATATTTCAATGGATTTGGTTCCGGGATATTTACTCTTCGTCGAGGATCTTCAAGTAAAAGATGTGATTGACATTAGATCGTGTGACGCAGTTATGTCTCACCTGAAGCACAAACCTATTCACTGGTATGATACCTCTTGCTTTCCTTTTTCGAGAAATACACGACATTTCGTTGAACGCCAATTGCAAAGATTTCAGGAGCACATTTTGTGGACGGGTGACACAGGTGAGGAACAGTCACCGCATGTGCTGTGATGAGCTGCCAACTGTTTAGTAGAGACCTGTGAAACAGCAGTTTAGCAATGTTTCAAATCGGCATCAGAGTGAACAACATGATTCGAGGTGTTATTTTACTAGATTAAACAAAGTGAATATGAGAAACTATGTGCAATGTATTGTTGTAGGTTTTCGGTGGTCCAAGTTATAAGCAGGTCGCCAAAACACTACTATTATCGAGGAATTCTCTTCAGTGAAACACGTTTCTAGGAGTTGGCTGGTAGTGATCTGACTCACTCTCCCGATGACGTCATATACTACTGATTTTTTGTGATGAGTAGTTTTATTTAAGTGATGGATGCTTTCTTGCTTGTTGGCTTACTGTCTGGCCAGGAGGATAGAAGTGATCTGAACTCCTGATTGGCAGTCTACTCGTTTGGAGGCGAATTTATCCTTTGTTAACCATGTTTGACTGATTCCAGTTAGCCGTTTATGACACCAATTTGGTGATAAAAATTAATCGAGCTTTCTGTGTTGAGTTAGGCAGTGCCATATACTGATAGGTTTGATCCCAAACAATCGGAATTCCCCTTGATGGTTAGACTATATCTGTCTGGTTGACTAGCATGCCTTACTGGTTGATATACGTGTGCCATACAACTACTAACCTCAATCAATCAGTGGTTTGTCTATGCTTCTTATAATATTCGCTAAATGAATTTGTAGAATCATGGTTTAAATGACAGTAGCGAATAGGAGACAGTGGTTAATTCCTGTTATAGCCGTGTGTTCCATTCTGAAGACAAGGGAACACAAAGTCATTGGCTGTAATGTATGTTAGATTACCCTCGATGAAATCTCTTTACTTTGTCTCTTTTTGATCATTTTAGTAAAACGATGTCCTACAGGGCAGAATTCAACCTTATCTTACTCGTTTGTCTGTGGATAGTTAATATTATGAAGACTGAATCAGCTAGGTATCTGCTTCAAATGACAGTTGATGAATCAGGTAATTCAAACTTATTCTGCGTGTTTGAATGACTGAAGTGAATGTGATATTCTTGTGACTAAGTATCGCTACAAATCACTTCTTGAAAATCAAGCACTTCTTACTGATGACTGACTGACTGCAGGATGAAGTCACCTGCGATTCCAGTGAGAATTCGTGACCTCTGTGAGAACACGTATGATGAGACTGCACAGCGGTGGAGCTGTTCATTGCCAATTAACGAGAGGAAGAATTCATGGTTAACTGGATTTCATCCTAGTGAATGAATGGTCACTGAGATCATCTAGTCTCCTGGAAGTTTCTGTTTTCATTCCTCATGAGATGATGGTCGCATAGTGATGAGGAGCCACAGACTACACTCAAAAGATTGTCTCGTAATTACCAGGCGAGCTCGTAGACCATTGAGCCACTGTCCCGTAATTCTTGTCTTTCAACGGTGATCCCAAAACTGGGATTAACCAGCTGTCCAGTACTCGCTGCTTGTCTCCATTGCTTCTCCAACTGATTTTGATCCGTGATTAAACATGATACTGTTTTTCATCAGGGAAATAATTATTAAACAGGAATCAACCAAACCTATGGTGTATAGGTGAATCGTAATTTTAAATAAGCAAACTGTACCTTACTATCACATTCATGAATGTAAGGCAGTCGAAATCGCTCAAAAACTAAAAATGCCAATGGAGGTTAGGTGGGAAGTTATCGGGTTGCAGAAGTTATTTGAATCCTCAGGTGTTGGTTTGCGTAGATTTGTTTGCAATCAAGTTTGATGACTAAGAAACTTCGCTTGTGAAGTTCTGTCTGAATTTCTATTGAGAAGCTGTAAAAAGCAGATTTGACCAAATTGAGCATAACAACAGATTCTCACTGGTGATATTGTCTAGCAATGACGCTACCTATCGAGGATAGGAAAGAGTTAGAATTGATGTCTTATAGGATGTTGTCTCAGGTGACTATATGGACATCGAGCCTACCTCGTCACACGGAGGTTGCCAGATCGGTCCCTGCCGAATTCCTGGACTGATCCACTCCCAAACAGTTTGATTCGACTATGTTCATTATAAATTCTGACTGTGTAATCTATTCTCAGCAGTGTTTACCTGAGGATAAGCACGCCAGTTTCCAGTCACATCTTTTATTTACTTTATTATTCAAGCCATAGCCATGAACTGACACACTACTACTGACATGAAATGGGTGACAACTGAGGGTTGAACCAAATTCTGTATTGCTGCCGGATTCGAATCAATGACTCACATATCTTCATAACAGATCTCTACTAGCTGAACTTCAAGGCTGAGTTGATTATTAGATCACTATTATTTCTCTCCAATCATGAACTAAGTCTATTTGAACAGAATTCCAACATTTCCTTAAAACCATACATTGTCTTCTTGCTTATTTGATTTTGAGGACAAATGACAGTTACTTTCAACGGGATGAACTATACTTTGAGTGATGACCTGACACTAACAATTCGAGATAATGACTGTTCAAGGACAGTTTCATTGCAACCACCAACTGGAGATGAGCTGATGACGAGAAGAGGATATCGTCCGGGTACTTGGTGAGTCTTCTTTTATAACTGTCCTTTGTGTTTTCTGAAGTTGTATGATAAATATGCCATCTAAATTTCTTGATAATGTTACTGTAAATATGCATGTCTTATTCTTACGATTGCAACGTGGATTTCCATACAAAAATAATTCTTCCGCAGGAAATTCATGCTTCTTCGTTTGGCGGTCGTGTTATGTGCACGGTATTACACTTGTGGTGTCACATGTACTGAACAGTTTGTTTTCACTTTTAATATGATGACTCATGTAGTTCTGGATAAGTTTGCCAAACGAAGCATTTTTGCGGATTCCATTCTTCGCTTCATTCCTTGTTATCGATTGTCTGTTGTACTGAATATCGATTCTATTCTGACTGATAGAGTAGGGGATAACTTGAAACTGAAATGAGAGGATATTCGTAGCTCAACAGCAGACATTACAGTTGCAAATATATCTCTGACTTTGTCAATGGGCTCTTGTAAGCAGTCAGCTGAAGTTTTATCCTCCGAAACCGAATATCCCTTCTAGCAATCACGACTTTTTCCTTGTCTCTCGACGGAGTGAGAGCAGGACAAATTCCACAAGAATTTACGCTCGTATGGCCAGCAAAATATCAAACTCAACTGTACTATTTTCAGCACGGGTTCCGTGTGTGTTGCAAAAAATGTTGAAAGATTTTTCAATCAATAAGTGAATCTCTAATTCCTCTCCACCTGGCTTCTTGATTTACCGTATGCTCGCATCTTCTACACACACACGCTGAGGGCAACTTCCATGCCACACGCAGTCAACCAACCCAACATTTCGCACTCAGACTCCCCTCAAGCGATGGATTGTATTTTGGTTTCACTCAGTTGTCTTCTCAACGCATGTCCTATCCATCTCTTTCCATTTCGACAGATTTGTTTGGACACAAGTTCTCACCAGAATACACTCTGGCTGAAGATGACGCAGAAGAGAGTTAAACACTGTTGTGCATGGTAAACGCCACAAGGAAACACACTATAGCTAATGTCAATCACACAGTTGCTGCCGATCCTAAAAATATACAGCTACCTATTATACAATGCAAAATTGAGCTGTGAATTTCACAAAATTGATTCTGGGGAGTATTGACAACTTCACTTTTACACTTGTCTCAATCTCTCTCTCCCTCACTAGGCTGTGTCAAAGTTGGTTTGCACCAAACCGGAGTACTCATCAATAAGTGTACGAAGTCAAACGATACTATGAAGGCAGCAAGCCGTAGAGTGTGACTGTGCAAATCACAACTGGGTCATCAATGGAAATTTCCGAATTAGCCTTCATACTTAGAGTATAATTGAGAAACAGCTTCACCTGTGCTCATTCGAATGCTCCTCTTCTATGGTTCCTTAAATAAAGCTTCTTTTTTTGAAAACACAGAATTCTTCTTCCTCTTTTTGTAGATTACTTTTTCCCCATCAGATTTTTATTCGTGAACACCTTGCGTTGTACTTTCAAATATGCAGTGGTCTTGTATGTTGATACAGTAAGAGAATTATCAATTTCACTGAGAAGTGTGTCGTTCACGAGCACGTCACGAACAGACATTTATAATAGGAAACTGTTAGTTACCGGCAAGAATCGAAATTTTGTTTCTTCTGCGTAGTCGGATACACAATTTATGTGTTTGGCAGAATATTCCGTGTTGCTGATCTTCACGAATAATCTACACGCAGACGTGAAAATGGATACAAAACGCAGAGTTCAAGGAAGAGGCACTTCTCAGTGAATTCATTTTCCTTTTCGCCTATACAATCACATATAAACACAGCTTTGATTTTCATGAAAGTGAGCAGAAGCTGTCAATGTCCAGGTCTAACTACACTGGACTTAATGCTGTCATTAGAAGACCTTCAGCAACAATGTGCAATAACCAACGCAAAATAAAAAACAGAACACAGATTGGTGACTCGAGAATCCTTTATTCTAGCACCAATATGGAACCAACCATGAGGTTATTATACATAAAGTCTAAGAATAAATGTCATAACAATTAATCAAAGTAATACTTCTGATAGCATTTCTCCGTCTTCTAACGAACAGTGGACGATGGAACGATGACTGCAGTATCGGTGACTCCCGCCAAAATATGGAGTTGATTTTGAGTAAACAACTATGAACTGACCGTTCATTCTTCAACTACATTGGAAGAGGGAGAATTGGTTAATTGTCGCAATCATAGTTGTTGATATTAGTGGTCAATGCATAAGCTCAGTTGATTGACTGTAATTGAGTTACATTTTAAGATAGATAGCTCAGTGAGTGACTCGGGGTCACGATGCACATAGAAATGAATGCATATATGGAATAACGTGAGAGGGAATTGTAAAGAAATACGAGAGTTAGAAAAGCAAGACAACAAACGAGAGTCAGGTATGTAGAAATCAACAAGGTTATTTCCATGAGAGTAGGAGTGGTCGAATAATTCCTTTTTGTATACATATCTCAGGTTTCTCTAACTGAATGTCTAAAGCTTCACTGATGTCAAGGAGACGAGAGAAATATTCCTCAGGTAGCCATTCTTTCACCTTACAGTTAAATACTACTATCACTGCGACAATTCATAATATGAATCACTTGTTGCTGGTGCGATAAGATCCGACGCTCTTTTTGGACTAGGACTTTATGCCACCACCTCAGACTGCTCAACCAATACCACACGCTCGTCACA